>CAMOHE010049248.1:50769-68721 GCA_946598075.1 Artocarpus hirsutus
TAACACTTAAAATAAAATGGTTAGCACCATTTATCATATATCATAGCACATCATGAGTATATCACTTAATATCATCATTAATATAACATTAACATCGTCATTAACATAACATTATCCGTTACATCAAATTAGGCGGGCGTTACAAATGGGAGGATATCGCGATGGATTTTATTACCGGTTTGCCCAGGACTATGAACGGTTATGACGCTATATGGGTCGTGGTGGATCGACTGACAAAGACGGCACATTTCATTCCCATCAAGATCACTTATTCTATGGAACGGTTAGTGGAACTCTATGTCAAGGAGATTGTGCGACTGCATGGGACTCCTAAGACTATCATTTCAGACCGTGATTGTAGGTTCACTTCCAAGTTTTGGAAGAGTGTTCAGGTTGCTATGGGAACCAAGTTGCACTTCAGTACAGCTTTTCATCCTCAGACGGATGGCCAAACGAAGAAGACAAACTTAATCTTGGAAGATATGCTTCGGGCTTGTACTCTTGACTTCAAGACCAACTGGTGTAAAATATTACCGTTAGCTGAGTTTGCTTACAACAACAGCTACCAGGCGACGATTGGAATGGCACCTTATGAAGCCCTATATGGGCGAAAGTGTAGGTCGCCTATATGTTGGCATGAAACTGGTGAGAAGAAGTTAATAGAAAGCATCGATGATAAAAAGACTGATTTTGTTAATGAAATAGTATGGATATTGCTTACAAAAAGTAGCCTATCAGTATGGATATCAGGAGGTAGGCTTGACAAAACATTTAGAAACACTTTTTGTCAAGCCTACCTCCTGATAGTCATACATACTACTTTATAGCCTATATAATAGTGTGGATATCGCTTAAAAAAATGTTTTCTGCTTTAGTTTTAATATAAATTATATATGTATGTATAAGTAAAATTACACATGTATGGTTTGAAACTGAGGTTGTAACTACATAGCCTTTGAGTAGATTACTTTAAAATTAATATGTTGCAACATATATAAAAGAAAAGTTTAAACAAGTTACTTATACTAATGTTCAATTTTATAAATGTTTTAAAAAAAAGATTTATTTTAATTAAAGAATTTTTGTAAGAAACTAATTCAAGTAATTAGTATTATTAAAAAAATTTGTTCCATAAATTTATTTTTTTTACGATAAGTTAAGATTAAGAATACGATTAAGTAGTAAATAACAGCCACATAAGTAGGGTCGTTGCATTTTTTTTTACAAAAATAGGAAAGAACTGCTTTTTTTAATTTAATTTTAGATGATGGTTTTTAATTTTCATTTAAAGATAATATTAGACGACGGTTTTTAGAAATCGGGCTAAAGCATGATATAGAAATTTGAATAATGGAACCGCCGTCGTATTTGCATCGTTAAATCCACCATTCGAAGTAATGTTAGTCTCACAAAGAAGTAAAAAATGTTCAGAGGACAACGGTGTCCTCTAGACATCCACGTCCAATTGACTGCAAGAATTTCTTTAAGAATCAACTCAGACTGCTGCTTATCATCCTTTTTGCTTAAATTCGATTATATTAGCTGTGAAATCAGTTGTACGTTATTTTAATTTAAAGTTTTGTTTCAATATACCCTGAAAAGGTCGACAATATAATTTGTTTTCTCTTTCGATAATATATGTTTTTTTATTTTCTTTTATTGACGAAGATAAAGGTAAAATATTATGACTTTTATTTTATGTAAATTAGACGTAGGAGACCAAAAGTTAGGCGCTACATCGTATATATAAGCTAACATTCACAAGATAACATCTATGGGATATCTTATTGGTTTCATTTGCTTTTGCTCAACATGTTTGGAAATTGCTATTTAAAAAAAATAAAAAAATAAATATGTTTGGAAATTGCTCATTAAAAAAAAAAGAAAAAAATAAATATGTTTGGAAATTGGAATCAAATATTTGCATTCAAGATCGGTGTGTTTGGACCGGTACTTTTCAGAGTTCGAGGAGGACATGTTTGGTGTTGCTTTCCTCTTTACAACCCAAATCTCTCGTAAAGTATATACACAAAACTATATAATGTTTATAAAAAAAACAAAAAAAAACAAAAACAAAAACAAAAGCACACATGATATACGTATATATGAGTGTGCAGAGTTGAAGAAACATTTTTTTGGTGAACCACATGTTCTCTGTACTATATATATTGCTTAAGAATAATATTAATGAATTTATAATTAAGAGAAAGTTAGGACATAGCGGAAGGCATTAAGTATTGAGAGTTTAAGTGGTGTAACTCAAGTCATCTGCAGCAAATTGGCGACAATTTATATGAGGTCGGTTCGTAAAAATTGGAATGATAATTAGTACCATATGCAAAATTAACTAATCATCTACATAAATTAGCCACATGCATAATTTATTATTATTATTTTATTTAAAAAAACACGTGAAACTTACTAGAACTCTGGGAAATGAGCCTGCAATATATGAAGAGAGAGAGAGAGAAATTGCTTGCTGACTGTGAAATCCAATTAGAAGCACCAACTTCTATTCTATTACTCAAAATATAGATGGAAATACTAGACAGTCAACTATCATCAAATTTGTACAATAATTTACATGATATTACATAATGCAACACGACTTATTATGGAAGTACTTTCAAAAGACGCTTAAATTAATTAAACATAGAACTCATGATCTATAGGTTGTAGAAACAAACCACAGTAAAGGAGGATTAATGAAAAAAATACATTTTCAATAACTGATATAGTTATGTATGAATAATAGAAGTTGTTGTTGCAAAAATGGTCCTTGGTATCAAATTGCCAAGCGTTTTGCTTTCTTCCTTTCATATTTCATAAGAATCTCAATTATAACCACCATGGTGGTGGCATGGTGTCAAGGAAGTCCTATTTAAACACTTTATCAACTAACAAGTTAGAGGTTCAAGTCTCGTATCGCATAAATTATGTGTTGATAGACTCTATTGAACCTTGACTTGTTATCTCCTGAAGACACCATTAATAACCTTTTTTTTTTCTAAGGAGAAAGAAAAAGAATCCCAACTCTATGTGACTAAATATTTCCTTAATTAGCAGTATTTATGGATTAGACACACAATGATTCGTAGTCAATAAATTGAGGTGAAAATTACGTACTTGCATGCAAGTGATCGTCAAACTAATCCATGCAGAATCCCAATATGAACGCAAATTAGCAAATGTGACCAACACCAAAAAAAAAAAATCAAAGTGGAAAAGAAGGAAATGAGAAGCAAATAAAAGGTGAAGTACAGAGGGAGATGAATCAAAACGACACCACTAGAGAAATAAAGAAAAGGTGAAGGAATAAAGCTAAAGAATTATATGGATAAAAGAGAGAGAGATCAGCTCTCTACCCAATCATCTTTTCCATTCCAAATACAATATAATACACAGTGAAATCCAGCTCCAAACTCCCTCATTAACAAACAAACAAAACTTCAAAGAGGAGAGACCACCGAGGCCACCACTAGTATTGGGCCCCACACCCTTCCACTAATTAAAGATTTGAAATTAAATAAGCAGCCTAGTATTAAACCAAACATCACAAGTCAAAATAATTGGTCGTGGCAAAGTTTGTCTATAAATATTAACCAATTGAATATATGTTGGTATCAAGGGCTAACTAAGAGAGCGAAAAAGCAAGTACTCAATTAGTGGGTTTTAGTTTTTCTTGTCAATATTGCAATATGGAAGCCATAGGATTAGTTTTTCTTGCCATTCTAGTGATGGGTTTGCCTGTAAAAGGCCAACTGAAAACTGGGTTTTACTCCACTTCATGTACGAAAGTAGAGGACATAGTTAGGTCCACTGTTGCATCACACTTCAAGAAAGATCCCGCCGTCCCAGCCGGCTTGCTTCGGCTTCATTTCCACGACTGCTTTGTTCACTGCTTTGTTCAGGTTTCTTCTTTCGTCATTTCTCCTATTCATGTCCTCACTTAAAGTGCTAAAAGAAACACAATTTTTATGCCCCAAAACTTGATTGTTATTCTAAAGTTTTGGTCTTGATTTCGCGCTCTTCTACGGAAAGGACTGCATTTGCTAACTTAGGACTACGAGGATTTGAAGTGATTGGTAATGCAAAAGAACAATTAGAGGCTTTATGCCCTGGTGTTGTCTCTTGTGCTGATATACTAGCACCAGCTGCTCGTGACGCTGTTGACTTGGTACTACATACATACGAACACACACACACATACATATGTGTATATAAGTGTGTGTGTATATATTTATATGTATTTTTTTCTAATAATATCAGACATACAAACTCTTATATTAACTTAAGTATATCGTGTTTAATTAGAGAAACAACATTTTTCTATACATACAATGGCAGTCATAAATTATTTTTAATAAGGACACTATGAAAATAAAACAGGAATAACTTATTAAAATAAGGTAATTATATATTTTAATTATTAATTAAGGACATAATTACAATTTTTCTTATAATATAGTAGGCATATCTAAAATCTTTTAAAATTTTTAATTAAAATCAAAATTCTAAAGTTTGAGTGCACGTGGGAACCCGCAGCTGTGCATATAAAATTTGTATTTACTAATTAAAATGCGACAACTCATTAGTTGATATTATTAAATTAGTATAAAATATTATGTATAACATCTATTTCCTTTGTTTTTAGTTACATACAAAATTACATGAAAAGCTTCTATATTGCTTCAATTTTCAGATGAAAAAAAATTATTTCAATTTTTATTTATGAATGGTTTTTGTAATGGCAGAGTGATGGTCCAAGTTGGTCGGTGCCTACGGGTAGAAGAGATGGCAGAGTGTCTATGGCATCCCAAGTCTCTAATTTGCCTTCTCCTCTTGATTCTGTGGCTGTTCAGCTCCAAAACTTTGCGGCTAAAGGCCTTGACGATCATGACCTTGTAACGCTAGTTGGTATACTACATTATCTTCTTAATTTACTCTAAAGAGAAATAGAGCAATATAACATGACACCTATACAACACCATGATCACTTAATAGTGCATGGGGCCCAAAAACTCTGTATATAAATTAATAACTTTATTTATTATTTGAAAAATATAAATGGAACCAACTGCGACAAATGTCAACAACATCAATATTAATAGTGGCTAAAGACCAATCCGTTTGGTCTTGTGGCACGAGGATTTGATTGGGGTGGAGCTTCGAGAGAGATTGCGAGTTTAATATAAGAAAAAAGAAATCATAAAAACAGACATAAGTGGTAGTCAATTATCACCGACTTTTCTCTTTTCTTTCTTTTTTTTTCTTCTTTTTAAGGAAATTAATTAACTTTGGTAATTTTATTTTAAATTCCTTTCACAGCTCCAAACCATTTGCCCCAAAGATGGCCATGGATCAAAAAGAATTGCGTTGGACAAAGACAGCCAGACCAATTTTGATGCCAGTTTCTTCAAGAACGTGCGTGATGGAAATGCAGTTTTGGAATCTGATCAGAGGCTGTGGGGAGACGAAGAAACCCGCAGGATTGTAAAGAATTATGCAGGAACCTTTCGGGGATTATTGGGTTTTAGATTTGAATACGAGTTTTCTAAAGCTATGGTTAAAATGGTATTGGTATGTAGAAACTACCTAAAATAGTTTTTTTCTTCTAATTTTTAAAGCAATACAGTAATTCGTCACTCTTTATTTAAATTACTATTTTTTTGGGAGTGGTAACCGACAAATTTTCAAAATACAAAGACTATTTCTATTGTTTTATATTTCTATTATTACTTAAATATTAATTAACTAAAATTTTAAGTAAAATATCTTCAAATATTTATCATCATGGTCAGACATTGGGGGGCACGCTTAATAATAACAATAATAATAATAAGAGTAAAAAATAAACATTAACTATATCTGAATCAGGAATGGATCTCATCTTACCTGTCTTTAAGCGAATCCAATTTTCATAAAGCAATGTGTCTAAAAAAACTTGAGGATTCTAATAAAACGATTAAAAGGAAAGAATTGGATATGCATATAGCAGAAAGAGGCACAAGATACTAGAAGGATAGTTAAAAATTAATTTGGTCAGTTTTTTCAACAGTATCCAATTAACAGAGTACTTTTTTATATATTAGGTTAAAAACAGGATTCTCGAAACAATAAAAATCTCACTTTCTTTTCTTGCAAAGATATTAATTAGAGAGTGTATATTATATTTGGTTGGATATTGTGCAAGAACACTGTAAACAACATCGTTATGCTCAATTTACAATATTATTTGATTTAAATCGAATACTTGAATTTAATGAGGAAAATGTTCCTCATGTGAGTGATCCTTAATTTTCAACACATTGAGGGGCTAAATAAAAGGTATTCTCAACATTATTTTATTCTTTAAATTCCAGTTCTCAAGGTTTCATATTTACAATTTTCACATTTATATAGTGTTTGGAAGAGTACTAATTCAAACCAATGGTTTGAACGGTAAATAGTATAAGCTCTTATATGCTATAGTTTTCAAACTTAAATTGATGGTTTAAACTATTCTTTTAAGCCCCTATTAGTATACATTTGTCTATATATGTAAGACTAGTATAACGTGAACAACTACACACCATTTGAACTTTCAATCTCCAAACAAAGCTCTTATCAACTCTCGTCAGTTTTCGTTTCTTTGCTTTCTCTTGGTCCATGGCTTCTCTCACCTCAGTTTCCCAATCAGTATGGTTCCAGTACTCCCATCGGATGATGCCCATGAGGGCCGCTAACATCGTCATTTCGAGGTTCCTTGTGAGTGGCAAGCTTGTTTATAACACTCTTGAAGGGATCATCCAAAATCCGGTTTTTCCTTGTGAGTATTTAAAACTATTAAATTTGGTCAAAATCATTTTTTTTATAGATCTGTTGAAAAAAAGATAATTCACGCTTGGTTGCTTTAACGTAGCTATTGGTGAAATCTCCCCTTTTTACCTATAATGTTCTCTTTTAAATTCAACATCAATTTTTTTAAGTGCATCATAGTATATTCAAATAGCTTTAAGTCCGTCATATTATGTTGATATATTCATATAATTTTAGCTGCGGTATGACTCTAACTTTTAAATACATGTTCTACTATACTAGATATGTTTTACTATAGAAGTCTTCCCTCATTTATTTTCTCTCTCTCTCGGTAAGGAAGTAGTCTTTCTCTAAAATTGATTTGTTGAGGAAAATTTTCTCTTAATATTCAATATCACGATATAATTCATTACTTTGTTGTTTCATGAATTCTTTCCTTTGAAAAATAATATATTTGATTTTTATTTCGTTTTATCTTAGATGCTGAGTCAAAAAACACGAGACTAGAAAGATCGATCTGAAAGATTGGCAAAACATTTGGAGTGGTTCAAAGATGAAGTCCATATCGTACAGGAACCTTCTAGCTTTGGTGTAGTTGTATGCAATGATAATTATCTTGAGGAATTAACCAGCAAAAATTATCAGACAATTCTTGATAAGAATTTTAGTCACTAACAATTTTTTTAAACTTTTAGTTTGATATTTTTGTGTAATTGGTATATATTTAGTCACAACTTTAATTGAATTTTTTTTTAATTAAAACTTTTAGTCGCTAAGTTTTTATCATAGATTCAATTAAAGTTGTAATTAAATATACATTAATCATAACATTTTATTGTAACTTTTGTTGTATGAATTAGACTTATGATGCAATAATATTGGTTTTCTGCTGGCATTTGTTTGGATGTTCTTTATTTAATATCCTTCACGTGATTATGTTTTGTTTACATATAATAATTTGAACGTAACTGTCTCTGCAATATAGGTTCCAAGCTGGATTGATTTTGATTATGTATCAAAAAGGGTTATATTTATTTATTTATTTATTTTACTGTTTTCTGATTTACTGCTTGTGTTCCATGCCAAAATTAAAACTATTTTTCAGACTGGTTCACTGCTGAATGGGGTCAATGTGTCATCAAAACTGAAGGCAATTAATGAAAGGTAATGATAATTAAAACTGTACGTTATTTGGTACTCAGCAACTGGGGGATATGCGATTAAGTTGGATGTTACTTTCCTCTGCAGAATTCCTGAGGATGAGGACGGTGATGATGAGGACTTACTCGGTGAAGATGGGGAGGAAGAAGGCGATCCTGAGGATGATCCTGAACCCAACGGTGACGGTGGAGGTGACGAAGATGAGGACGAGAGTGGCGCTGAAGATGACGACGATGACGACAGATGATGAAGAGGAGGACGAGATTCCCAAGCCTCCTGCTAGAAAGAAGAAGTGAGAATCTCAGTCATTGTGTGGTAGTGATTGGCAATTAATATTTAGTGTTCCCTATGGAATTAATTGAGGAACTTTGGTTTGGTTGGTTTTCTGTTTATGAAGTGTTGGGCTCAGTTTCTGTTAGTCGTTTGTGAGTGGATTAAGTTCTGGAAGTGACAGCAACTCAAAAATGAATTATTTATTTGACAGGCCAAGAAACAATTTTTGTTTTCCTGATGATAGTCTTATAGGATTTGTGCAATTTAGTTAATAGGTGGAGGTGTGTTAATCTCTAACGAAGGGACGTGGAGGGAAGTTCTAGAAGTTGACGTGGATAATGCCCAATAGGATAGAGTTGGTTTTTTGTTTATAATAAAAAAATTATCAAAGTTTTTGCTTTTAAAAAAAGAAAGAAATTTTATAAAATAGCATAAGTTTGAAAGTAAATATCATAACGTTATATAAACCCGCACTAAAGACCATAGATTAAATAATAAAATAAAATTATTGAAGTACGTTGAGACACCAAAAATCTCTATATTTAATTAAAAATTCCAATCTATTAACATAGTAGATTCTCAACACACTTTACATCCTTGAAAAAGTGTTTGAGACTTACACAAGAAATCAGTTCAAATTATACAAACATAAAAAAATTTGACTTAACCTAATCAAAACAAACCAAAACTTAGTTTGACAAAATTTTCAATTTAAAAAACCTTCAAACACCAACTTTCAACAATCCATTTTACGTGGAATATGTTAAAATTTAAAAGCATAAAAGATATAAACTCAAATGAGAGGTCATAAGCGTCTATACCGTAAAAACCTCCCCATTTTTTTTCTATTTCAATTTCTGGATTATTATTGACAGAATGAGAAAGACGTATGATAAAATTGTAACTATACAATACGACCTTAATTAAAAGCAAGTTGCTTTGTCTTCCTTTGACTTCTCTCTCATTTTTTAAGCCGTTTTTTCAGTTGTTGTTAACATGGGGGGCCCAACCCACCCATACACCACTCACAAACCACCCGCAGTTCTATGAGCGGTGTGCAATTTGCTTACCCACCAACTCAACCTTCAAAAAAAACAGAACTACCACGTCTGAAATTTCCAACCCACCTGCATGTTCACCCTTAGGTTGGGCCACTTGCCCACAAGCTTAGGGCTTTGTTGATTCAAGGACTAGCATATGAATTTGAAGGAGCTCTTGCTATCATACAAAAGAGATGAATCAATGAAAGATCGCTCAGATAGAAGGACATGTAGTTTCGTCCTCAAACATAGCAATTTTGACGCTACTGAGGGAATTTTCGATCATAATAGATTGGAAGTAAGATTTGCATTAGAGTAGATACTCTTTGGCAAAAAATAAAAAAAGACAAGCACTAGTGGAGCCAGGTTGTGATGTACCCTTACTTATTTTTAAGATTTGAATTTTCATTTATATTTTGCAGTCTATAATTTTAGTTATGCTTTTATTTTGCAAAAAAAATACAATTGTGCCTCACAAAATAATAAAAAATATTGTTGTGCCTTCATGAAATAATTCAAAGTATTGTTGTGTCTATATAAAATAATTTAAATATATTGTTATGTCCTTATTTTATAAAAAAAATGATAATTATGCCCTATTCAAGCATTGAAATATATTCAATAAAATATTATTTCTAATGTTTCATATAGTAGCCCCATTGAGACAATATTTTGGCTCCACCACTACAGACGAGTATCCTTGAAAGACCCGAAGCTGAGGAAGGTTAGCCTTGACTTAGTAAAGTCTTGGCGCACGATCATATTTTGCAACAAAACTCCCAAACCATGACACCTAGCATAACACATTTAGACAATAATATTCGTAATACCAAAAAAAAAACATTAAGTAACCATTGGCGCACGATCATATTTTGCAACAAAACTTCCAAACCATGACACCTAGCATAACACATTTAAACAATAATATTCGTAATACAAAAAAAAAATTTAAGTAACCATGCAAAAATATCTATATCTATTTGGGGTGTTCTCAGAATAGCCACCCAAGAACTTTCCTGAAGCTCACCGACCACCATGCTTAGCTCGGAGTTGCATTACACCACTGCCAAGATCACCAAACGAATCCTGGTCTGCTAACATGCCCTAGGGCCTCCTTGGAAATGGCTGGCGACCGAATGGGGAAGAAAACAGAGCCAACTCGATTAAGGTGCTCTATTCGGGCCAAGAACCAATTCGACCAAGTGCAATGACAATTCCACATATAGAGATAAGCAACTCTCAAGACCACCACGTGGCACCATTCCAGCCCTTGGATGGAAAACTCTCCAAATAAGGAGATCATGACCTAACACCATACCACGGTATGCTCGCGTCATGGGGTTAACTTGCCTCACACCCGATCCATATGAAACACTATAAGTAGGAGCATTAACTCCACTCTTAAGGTAAATGGACTCTCTCTCTTGCCTACTTCTAGCCTTTCTCGAGGTTAAACAAGTGCCTGATTTAAACATGAGAAAGTCTTGGCTGGCACCACACTGGTATGCTTCTTGACTCCTAAGGCATTTACTCTTCTTGTAGGTTTGACCAAAGCAAGCCATGAAGGGGCTTGGAAGACAATCCGACCACCTTGCGCAACCACACATGATATTGATCGACTCCACCTAGTCTAGACCAATTTGTTAGAGAAAATAAGGCCTTGGAGAGTGAAGAGATACTGGTGTGGTGTCTGCCAATACACTTTAACACTCAAGTCGACTAACTAATTGAAAAGAATCAGGGGAGAGGCAGGGTAGGCTAAGGACGAATACATGTACCTTTATGATAAAGTTGATGCTCGTATTTATAGAGTTTAGCTTGGACAAGGTGGGACTAGGTTTGGGCCATAACTCAAGTGTATATGTTTACAGGGCCCTTAAACGGAGTGACAACTGTCAAGATCCTAGTGGTAGGATGCTCCTTGGAGGATGAGTATAGAACCCAAGTTAGGCAGTCTTTTGGTCGAGCTGTCCTTGTTGGACCTTAGTTAGACCAATGGTCGGATCTTGGTTGGATCCTAATCAACCATGTCTGGTCAAATCCCAATCGAGTCTTTGGTTAGGTTTATGGTCAAATCAAAGTCAAACATGTGGTCGAATCCCGGTTAGACTTTGAGTTAGACTTGATGGACTTGTTTAATGACCTTCTCTTCCCACCATATCGTCCTTCTCAGATTGGCCTTCTTGGCCTATTCGGTGGCCTTGTCCCATTGGTCTTCTTGGTCAACATTAAGGCCTACTCGACCTATTTGGTTGAACGCTTGGTTCAAAAGAGGGTCTGGACTTCAGATGGTCTTTCTATCATGAAAACTCTGTCAACACAGTATTCGTATATTATTATACAATATATTGTTTTAACACAGTCCACAAAACATAGCCTTAGAGTACTATATTATTGTAAAATTGTAAATTTTAAGAATAAATGATATCTTAGTTTTAAAACAATGAAGTTTCAAGTAATGAATTTGAATCTTAATGTAAATAAAAACTAATTCACCAATGGAAGGTGTTTAGTTAGTAATCCCACGTGTTCAATGTAATAAGTTGTTTAAACACATGAGATTTATTTTGGTGAGAATGATTGCTTATTCTAGCAAACATAAAATGGTATTGTCAATGTCATATTTATATTAAAAAAAGTGAAAACATAACATATTAAAACGTTATTTTATTTTGTGCTTCAATTTATAATACAATTTTAAATATTATATCTATTTTTGTCATAATTTAAATTTTAAAACTTGTAATAGGAATTTTTTAAATAATTTAAAATGACAATGATGTAATTGTAAAATGAATATGTCAATATATATCAACTAAAAAACAATTAAATGTCAAATGTTTTAACATATATTATTCTTAATGCAAAATTTGGCATCAAATATAGCATATTCAACATTTGACATTAAGTATGACATTATATTAAAGTATGATTTTCTTGTCAAAACCCAAATTTAAGAATTTTACGTTTTATTAGAGTTACTCTAATCACCATGTTTTGTTTCAGATGCCAAAGGCTCAAATAGCTTTTGGCTGTAATAATTGTATTGTACTTTTTTATGATTTTATTATGCAAGATTATTGTCCTATGTAATTGACAATTTACGGATAATGACACCTTACAAAGGGTTAAAAAAGTAATAAAATTTGTCTACAAATATTCTATATATTTATTGAATTAACCAAAATTCAATATGTAATAAATTATTACCTTTTATATTGTCACTATAATAATGGTATGAATATGAATAACTAGTCAATTACAATTCTTAAAGTAAGATTGAAATGAATAACAAATAGAATAATGATATTATTATTAAAATAAATTTGAAGAAAACGTTACTAGTGTGTTTGGCAATGTCAATTTTAAATAAAACTTTTGTTTGTTACAGTGTAAAGTTGGCACATACTATACTATAAAAACAAATGAGTTATAATATAAAACTTTTATATAATATAATATTTTTTTAAATTAATTTAATTCATTGGTTTAAACCGCACTACTCAAACACCTTAAACAACATGAGTTTCCCAACTTAAGACAACACTAGTAATAAACATGGTCAGATGTTGGTCTACCCAAATCCCAAATCTGATTCTGAAGCATATAAGTCACCTCAACATCAAGGAGACATTCTTATGCAAAGGGAAAAAGGAATTAAAAAGATAAAAAAAAAATTGAGACATTAATAAAGGCTTCCTAGAATAGAAGAGAAAGAATTCAAAACCAAATCTGATTCTGAAGCATATAGGTCACTTCAACATCAAGGTGACATTCATATGCAAAGGGAAAAAGAAATTAAAAATAAAAACTAAATAAAAGATTGAGACATTAATAGAGCCATCCGAGAATAGAAGAGAAAGAATTCAACGAAAAAATAAAAACGTCGCCTGATAGTTTCGAACTCTCGCGGGGAAACCCCATGCGCTTAGCAGGCACACGCCTTAACCCCTCGGCCAAAGCGAGGCGTGTCCATTGGAGCTGCCATAATATTAGTATCAAATGGATCAGTTTATAATAAATTGTACATTTTATGGACATATTAAAATTGTAATTAGCAAAGCCTCCGCTTCATTCTTCATCTCCTCGTCTACCTTCCACCCAAATTTCAACAGTCATTTCCTCTCGAAAGGGAGATTTTTATAGATCTCTCTCAAGATTTTTTTTTTTACTCCTCTTGTGTTTTGCAGCTAATATATTTTCATAGTGAACAAATATAGAAAACATCCACTTTGATCAAATTTCTATAGTAATAACATTTTCAAAAGCGTTGAAGATTCATTTCGTAAACCAGTGCCGACTTAACTTCCAAGGAAGTTAAGCAACGGCAGCCCCAAATTTAGGAGGGCCTAAATCTTTTTCTCTAAAAATAGGTTGTATTTGAGTTAATCTTATTTTAAAAATTAAAAAAATAGTTTTTATCATCATTGCCTTTGAAGACCAACCTCTGTCATGAAAATAAATAAATAAATAAATAAATCATTGTGTTCGTATTAATAAAGTGGCATTTTTAAGGAGTGTTAAACTATATTGAGATTTTTAGGGTAATAACCACACCAATCATGTATTATTTCTTTAAAAGAAAAAAGGAAGAACAGAAATGTAAATCAGATATTGTTTTTTGATGGGGTAAATCAAATAATTTCTTTATAATCTACTTTTCCCTTCTTTTGCCCAGTAGATCCTTCATTTCGTCACTTTATTTTAGTAGTTTTTTTGATGGGGTAAATCAGATATTGTTTTTTGTAATTTTATTTTAGTAGTTTTTTTTTTTTTTTTTTTGTGGTCACTGTAAATAATTCGTTACTTTGTTATCGAATGATATATAAGAGATTATTCTTTTTTAATTTTAAATTCAATGTAGAATATTGCATAAAAAATTTCTTATGAAAAGACCCCCTCAAAAAGTTAGCTTAGGGCCCAAAATTTATTGAGTCGGCCCTGACAAAAACTTCATATCCATTATGTGAATGCATGTTGGAGCCACGTTCTTCAGGAAAGGTGTTGCACTTGTAGCTTACCTGTGACCAAATTGGGATCTTTATAGGATCGTCATAAATCTAACGTTCGGTTGACCAACAGCATGAAGCAAAAAAATTACAAAGAATGGCTTGTTATGTTGTGCCACTATATTTAAAATATTGAAAATAACCTAAAGTTATCGGCCAGGAAGCACTCTGATATTAGCTGGTAATAGGAGACGATCCATCGTAACCACTGACAAGTGGCATCTATTGAGATATTAGTCATCTGGTAGTTACCAACCGGTAACCGATGATGTCCATTGAATTTTCTAACAAAATTCTCAAAACATATCTTCTTATCTAATAAACAGAGCTGTTTCTTGGATCCAAAAGAGAGTACTTAAGTTCTCCCAATAACTAAAAAGTGTATTACGCCTGAATCTAACTGGAGCTTGCGTTGATGGAGGAACTGGCTCAAAAAAAAGAGGGATTTTAGTTGTAAGATATCTAACGAAACCGTCATAACAGATTTGCTCTTTTTTTCCCTTTCTATAGTGGAGATAGTCTCCTGAACAGGCTTTTTATTTGGTAGATAACATTGATGAAGCTACTGCAAAGGCTACGAACTTAGAACAATTTTTCTTGGATAGGTTGAATCTATAAAAGATAAATTTTGATAAAGCATGGCAGGTGCTGTTTCGAATAAAGAATAAAGCTGTAATATAGGGATATGCAAGAACAACTATTTTTATTTGGAAACATTCCTCTAATGAATTCCCTGGCAAGTGGCATCTATTGAGATATTAGTCATCTGGTAGTTATCGACCGGTAACCGATGATATACATTGAATTTTCTAACAAAATTCTCAAAAAATATCTTCTTATCTAATAAAGACTTTACAATTTTGAGAATAATTGTCCGTTACAATTTTGCTTTATGCATTGAAAAAAATGGAACAATAATTGTCCTTTACATTTTTACTTTATGCATTGAAAAAATGCCCTTTCTATGGGAACATTGAAAAAAATGCTTGATACGATAATATCAAGTAAACATATAATAAATGGGGTTGGTTTTAAAAGATATTTGAAGTGGTGGAGAAGGTATAAAAATAGATAGAAATAATTTTGAAATTAATATGGCATATGTAACGAGTAAATTTGATTATTCTAAAATTATGTGAAAAATAGTATAGGCCTAAAGAGTACCGATTGGAAATAACACAACCATCACTCTCTTTATTATTTTTATTTTTATTTCCCAAAAATGTTGCCACCCAAAAATCCAAGGAAAAAAAAAAAAGATTTCTAGATTTACCCCTAGACACACACAAACACAAACACAAACACAAGCACAAGCACAAGCACAAGCACAAAACACACGACAGACAAAATAAAGACGCAGACCACCCACCATAACCATTGACATGCCTTTACTTCTCTCACTTTCTTTCTCTCTTTGTACCCTTGACAAAAACAATATGATTTGGTCAATTTGTTTTATTATAGTGGTTTTTGTTTTATCAATATTGGTATCTCTACTAGATTAACAATTACAATTTTTTGTTTTAAGTTGAATGAAATTGTGGTCTTTAAATTTTTTTTAATAAAAAAAGGTGGTTAGAGTGGTCAACTAAAATAAGGGTTAATTTAAAACATGTCACTAAAAAATAAAGTTTTCATGTTTGTAATTAGTTTGAAAATTTTATTTTGTTCATTAAAACAAGTTATTGTTGATCAATACACCTGATATTTATAAACATTTTTATCCTTAAAGGTAAATTTTCTTTTGTTCATTAGAACAAAATATTGTTGATAATCACCTTATATTTATTAACGTTTTATTCTAAAAGGTAAATAGTTTATATATAATAATGACAAAAGTTATCACAAAGATGTGAGGAGAGTAACTAAGGTGACAATAAACTAATTATATTAACCATCAGTGGTGGTGGTGGTGGTGACATAGTGACAAAAAGAAGTTTATCCTGAGGGCTTCCTTTCCACCAAATCAGGAGTTCAAGTATTGTTGAGCATAAAGCTTGCCATACCATGTGGTGGCTTTTTAACTACGCTTCCAAAAGTAAACTCTTGAAGTCCATAGCTTGTCAGATAATGAAGGCTTAAGATCAAGATTATTTGTCATTCTATCGATGGTTCTACCGGTATTTTTATTGGATTGGGAGCATGAAGCACCACCAATTTTTTTCTTTTATTGTCATAAGTAAATCCCCATTATAATAAATGAGTTGTTACCATATGTTGAAATCTAAAAAGGGCAATTCTACAATTTTTAATTGGGTAATGGGTAAAATAGAGACAGAACAATTGTCCCATACTCCACCATGCACCGTCGCAACTCCCAAAACCAAACAAATAATTCGCGATTGTGCGATTTACCCCGTACAACACTTGCTGAAAACGACGTCGCATTTATAAATTTCCCGCACGCCACAACTTCACTTTTAAGTCTCACATACTCACAAGACATTTCTCGACCGATAGAAAGAGCTCTCCTTTTTCTCCCTTCGTTTAACCATGTTGTTCCAACTATAAACTTTCAACTGGCATAATATAAAGTAAAAGTATATGTTACAGTGTAAAACTTTACATGCTACAGTAAATTTGTTTCAGTTTTTAGTTCTAACTACGTTACCAAACACATTTTTTTCCCTTTTGTTTGTTTTTGGTTTTTGTTTTGTTTTTTTTAGAGGGGCAATGGATAAATTGTGTCAAGATTTAGAAGAAAAATCCTCATGTACGTGATGTCAAAATAAGTTTAATAAAATGTTGAATTTAACCAATGCAACCATATTTCCTAAAAATATTCAAATAGATTACCTCAATGCATACACATCACCAATTCAAGACTATCCACAAGTTGTAAGTTTTAACATGTGCACCATTGGAAAGTATAAAAAGTCGTTTGTGAAATAAGTTCGGAAAAAAAAAACATTTAAGTTTGTAGCCTAATAATTTAATTTTGTGAGAGAAAATACTATAACAAAAAGACGAGTCTTTTTCTACAAAAACTAGTCAGAAGGAGCAGAAATTGTTCCTGACCTTGGAGAGATAATTTCACTCAAAGGGCAAAAACCAGCTCTCAACAAAGCCAAAACAGAGGAATGTTTCCAAAAGGAGAAGGCCTATGCCTTGGTACAACTAGATCAGCTAAAAGGTTCAAAACGACAAATACATTAGTAATAAAAGAAGAACATGCAAGCAACTAAATAGAGGTAGAAAAAGACATTGCACTTCAAAGGCATGAAACGGAAGGTCGTGTAGGCTGCTACATCGTAAGGTTGAATCAAGATATTTTCGTTCAAACTCATTTACCAAACACTTTGTTAACAACCTATTCTATGACAATAATGAATATATGTGACTGTGTTTAAGAAAAGAGATGCATTCTCATAATCCAATCAGGTGGCTTTGCTCATATTTCTTGAGTTTTATGACAATAATGAATATATGTGACTGTGTTTAAGAAAAGAGATGCATTCTCATAATCCAATCAGGTGGCTTTGCACATATTTCTTGAGTTTTAGCATTCGCAAAATAACGATTACCTTGATTTTGTTAAATTACATATATAATTATCTTTTTTCAATCAGGTGGCTTTGCTCATATTTCTTGAGTTTTATGACAATAATGAATATATGTGACTGTGTTTAAGAAAAGAGATGCATTCTCATAATCCAATCAGGTGGCTTTGC
>CAMOHE010049248.1:68741-107264 GCA_946598075.1 Artocarpus hirsutus
TATGACAATAATGAATATATGTGACTGTGTTTAAGAAAAGAGATGCATTCTCATAATCCAATCAGGTGGCTTTGCACATATTTCTTGAGTTTTAGCATTCGCAAAATAACGATTACCTTGATTTTGTTAAATTACATATATAATTATCTTTTTTTTTTTTTGTTTTCTGATAAATTTGCATCCATAATATTTATTTCTTTATTTAAGCCATACTAAATATATATTTCTAAAATGGAATAATAACTGTCCAGTACAATTTTGCTTTTAAAAAATGGAAAAATAATTGTGCTTTACAATTTTGCTTTAAAAAAATGGAATAATAGTTGTCCTTTACAATTTTGCTTTATGCATTGAAAAAATGCCTTTTTATGGGAACATTTAAAAAATGCTTTATACGAGAATACCAAGAAAAAAAAAAGGGGGGGTGGGTTTTAAAAGAGATTTGAAACATTAACGAGGCCAGAAATTTTTATCAATAGGGGTACTATACAAAAAATTAGAAATAGATTTTATTAAATAAAGATAGAATTAAATATTTCAATAATTGAGTGAGACATAATTATAATTTTTTGTATAAAACATAGGTACAATAATATATTTAAAATATTTTGTAGGGAAACAACAATATAATTTAATTATTTTATAGGGACATAACAATATTCTTTTCATTATTCTATAGGGGCATGGTTCTAATTTTTTCATAATAAAGTATAAATAACAACATTTTTTTCATTATTTTATAGGGATATGGTTGTGAATTTTTTCATAATAAAGTATAATTAAAATTTTAAACTACAAAATAAACGTAAAAATTTAAATTTTGAAAAAAGAATAGAAGCACGTGCCGTCACTCATCATAACCATGTAGCTCCTCATTTGAAGTGGTGAAGAAAATAATAAATATATAAAAATAGATACAAATAATTATCCTTACAATTTTGCGTTTTTTTTTTTATCATAATTACAATTTTGCTTTAGCCTTGAAAAAAATGCCTTTTTATGGGAACATGAAAAATGCTTGATACGAGAATATCAAGGAAGCAAATAATAAAAGGGGTGCGTTTTAAAAGATATTTGAAGCGTGGAGAAAGTAATAAATCTTTGAAAATAGATAGAAATAATTTTGAAATTAATATGGCATATGTGAGTAAATTTGATTATAATTAAAATTAGAGGCGTAGAGTACCAATTGGAAATAACAGAGCCATCATTCTCTTTATTATTTTATTTTTATTTCCCAAAAATGTTGAAAAATAATAGGAAAAAAAAAAAGAAAAACACAAACAAAGGAGAATCGAATCCATCCAAAAATCTAGGGGAAAAGAAGGGATTTCTTCCTTTAAAAAATAGAAAAAAGATTTATATATATACCCATAGACACTCACAAGGCACAAGACACAAGACACAGGACAAAAGGCACACAAAACCCATACGCTGGCCACCCACCGTAGCCATTGACATGCCTTTACTTCACAGACAATGTCCTTGATATTTTTAACGTGTGTTTAGCTGACCATGGTTTACATCATTAATTTAATTATAAATAATATAAAATTTTTATATATTATAATAAAAAAAATTATTACAATATATAATATTTATATATTACAATAAAAATAATTTTAATCAATAATTTTTACTATTATTATGCTTTCTTTCTCTCTAAAATTCCCTTCTCTTCTCTCTCTCTCTCTTTCTCTCTCTAAAATCAGCACCCTTAATTAATTATTTTACTCCAACATAATCCATTTTCGTTCCCATTATATCCCTTAGTCTTCAAGAGTACTTGACCCGCCATTTCAAGCCAAAGAAAAGAAAACCCATTTGTTAAACTGTCTCTTTTCTCTCACACTCTCTGCTACACCTTTCGTACACTCTTTCTCCATCAAAAAAACTTTGATCTTTTTTCTTCTTTTTCGGTCATGGCTTCTCTAACCGCAATTTCCCCACTGAATAAAACCCGTTTCCAAACACCCCCACAAGCCCAATTCCATCCCAATCCGGTGGTGGGCGGCTCCGATTTCTTGCCCAAGAAGAGAGTCTCAATCCGGTTCCAGGGTCCATTTCGTAATTTTCCAGGGATGCAGATGAAGATATCGGCGGCGAAGAGAAGCGGCGTTGTGTCGGCTACGACGGCGGAGAAGCTGAAAAAGCGGTACCCGGGTGAAGCGAAGGGGTTTGTGGAGGAGATGAGGTTTGTGGCGATGAGATTGCATACCAGAGAACAAGCCAAGGAAGGTGAGAAGGAAGTTAAGGAGCCTGAGGAGAGGCCTCTCGCCAAATGGGAACCTTCCATTGATGGGTATTTGAGGTTTCTCGTCGATAGTAAGCTTGTTTATGACACTCTCGAGGGCATCATCGAGAAAGCCGCTTTTCCTTCTTGTGAGTGTGGAAAGTTCGTTATTTTATGAGCTTTTATGTTTTGGGCTTTATTGATTTTTATATGGTTGCTTGTTTTTAAGATATATTTTGAAACACTTCAACATACGTCAATTTATTCAATCAATTCTCACATATTTATGGGGTTTTTTTTTTTTGGGATGCGTTTGATACTTCATTCATTTTGGTTTTTGGGCTTTTTGTTAAATGGGGGAAAAAGAAACTGATAGGTGTCATATATGATTGCTGTAGATGTCTTTTTGTTATATAGAATTTGGTCTGTATTTGAAGTTGTTTGCTTTACTGGGAGAATCTGGTACCTCTCTCTTTTACCATGTGGATTTAGTTTTGGTATTGCTTACTCAAACTGGTTAATCAGGTCAGTGATTTATGTGTATCCATGAATATCATTAGTGGCTGTTTCGTGGGTCCTTTTTATCAATGCGGTTAGTTTGGATTTCAAGTTTCTTATTTTTTTTTTTATTTTTTAATCATGATAATGAATGCCCCTTCTGTGACTGTTTGACGAGTTTTGTGCTTTGAGGGCGAGAACTTGTGAATTACAATCCCTTTGTAGCCTTTTACTCCCGCTTTAATTGAACGTGGAGCATATCCCAATGGTCAATTTAGAAAGTGAATTTTGAGGTTGCTTCATACCCTAGGGATCCAGTTTCAACAAGAATTTCGTCCTTTTCTTTTCGCATATTTTGACATACGTATTCTCCTTTGCGGTGTTAGGCTTGACTATGATTGTGTTACGTTGCTACGTAAGATCCATTTTAAGGCAACAGGTTAGATGTTCCAGTGTTTCGAAAGAACTCTGTAGTAGGGTACAAAGTCATGTCTTATTAGTAAATATTTTTGAACTGTCTGATGAAAATCCTGAATCATATCTGCGTAGTATTGCTAAACTAGGATTCCTAGTGCAAGACACTCCAATGTTTTTGAGGTGCTTTTTGTTTTCACCACAATCATGTATGTTTGACCTAATCGTTGGCACGTTGGCTATGAAAGCCATCATTGGCTAAAGAGTCATTTGGTTATGCTATTTAGGGCTTTGCTCTAACCGAAAAGTTGAACTTCTCAACTTTTTCTCGTTGCTGATTTCTTTCTTTTTGTTGTTTTGAATAACTTGTTGTGCTGCTTTACAATAGATGCGGAGTTCAGAAATACTGGCTTGGAAAGGTCTGACAGTTTGGCAAAAGATTTGGAATGGTTCAAGGAGCAAGGCCATGTAATACCAGAACCTTCTGAACCCGGTCTTACTTATGCCGAGTATCTTAAGCAATTGTCAGACGAGGATCCTCAAGCATTCATTTGCCACTTCTACAACATATATTTCGCTCATTCAGCCGGTGGTCAAATGATAGGGAGGAAGGTATGCAAATAAATAGTATTCTATGAAATTGGCCTATGTTTCCTTCTCTTGCCACCATTTGAAGCTGGACTCAGTGTGTCTTTATTTGTTTTTATTGCTTTGATACTCGATTTCATTGATAGCAAATTCCTACAGAGATCAAAATCCCTTTCCCTTGCGCTGTCCTGTCATGCCTGAAGCATTGTTTACGTACATTACAACGTTCATTTCTTTGAATCCATGTCGTCTTAACACATCAGTAGACGAATCTAGTCGTTTCACAAGAGACGGAATCGTTTGTTTCCTCTCTTCTCCTTATGATATGCAACATAGATAACATTATTAATGCAGATTAATCCGCATCATTTTTCTCTGATTTAGGTGGCTGGGAAGATATTAAACGGCAAGGAGTTGGAATTCTATAAATGGGATGGTGACCTTTCCCAACTGTTGCAGAACGTTAAAGTTAAGCTGAACAAAGTAGCTGAGGTATTATTTTCTCGGAAAATTCTGTAGTAGGACACAATTTTTGACATTCATATCACATTACATCAGAATAAGAAAAATATAACAGATTAACAGAAGTTGGATGAAGATTTGACAATTCATAACGTGTCTCATCCGTGCGGTGTTTTTTGTCATAGCTAACCATAGAATTCTCTTCTTTTCTTGGCACTCTTTCACATCTTCTTGTTCATGAGGTTAACTTAGGAACGAACTTGTATGCATTCTTTTTCAGGGCTGGACAAGGGAAGAGAAGAACCACTGTTTGGAAGAGACCGAGAAATCTTTCAAATATTCTGGGGATATTCTCCGTCTGATATTGTCGTGATGCGTGTAATTTGTTGATGTTTTTTCGGTGCAAGCCTCGTGTTTATAACTTTCAACTGTCGATGGAGACAATATTATAATTCTTGTGCACCATTCTGCATCATCATATCATGTGAATAGATCTAGGAACATGGACTTTCGTTCTTGTTGTGTCGCCCAAAATAATTCTTTAAACACGGACGGTAGTATTAGAAAGAAAGGTTCTCGTATTTACATGAGGTAGGTTTTTAAAAGATTAAAAATTTTTCAGTTTAAAGTAGAAATGGATTTTTTAAAACAAAACTTTAAAGAAAACAAATACATTTAAAAATTTTAAAATAAGATTTTAAAACATAAAATTAAAGTGGTAAAACTTGAAAATCCCTTGTTTGTTTTGTAAATAATATGGAATTTTAACTTTAAATTATTTAAAGCATTTGATTTATTATATATTTTTTTCATTAATTGCAAACACATTTACTAATTTTATAAGTTAACCAAAAGCGATAATGTCACAAGATATAATGTAGTAAAAATTTTCTTATAAAAAGTAGCAAAACAATTACTTCTCACTGTTAATTTTGTGTACTAATTATGAAAACTGTAACCTCTATTACTATAATTACAATTAACACAATTTTAAGATAAAAAAGATAATAACAAATATAAATTATTATATTTAAATGGAATAAATTTTTACTTCAATTTTTACAAAATGTTGTCTTATGAAATAATCGACAAAATAACAAGTCATATTGCAATAAAAGATATTTTATAAAATTGAGCAGTATATTATTATTATTAATATTAATTATGTAATATAATTAAATTACATAAATAAAACATGATTGAATTTATGTCAAAATAAGCAGCATAATAAAAGTAACAATAATTATTGAAGAGTTAAAAAATATAATTTATTTTATAAAAATATAAACATTACACAGTAAATCTGTCTTATAAAAGTAACAATAATTATTGAAGAGTTAAAAAATATAATTTATTTTATAAAAATATAAACATTACACAGTAAATCTGTCTTATCAAATTTTACATTAATTTAGATATTATTTTAATATTAAAAATAAGGTCGGGGAAGTACTGTAACATCATCTCCTCTTAAAAGGGCACCGCTAAGTCTTTGACCGAAGAAAACAAGAAGGGGAACTGAAGAAAGAGATGAAGAGGGCCAAATGGCCATGAGGGGTATTCCAAGAAGGGGAAATGAGGGGGTGTGAAAAAAACTACTACTCAAATATTTTAATAATAATTTAATATATTTTATTCTATTTTGAATTTTAATATATTTTAATTTATATTTTTTTAATCTCTCTTTTTCTTCTTCTTTTTTTTTTTTTTTAATATAGCCGCCTTACCCACTAGAAGATCTGATTGTGATTCTCGCTATTTTTTAATTTCTTTTCTTTTCTTTTACGCAAGAATGAGCCTTCCCTGTGCAAATTTCACCTTGTAATCTAGTGTGATGCTTAACTGAGTAGTAGGAGAATGGACGCTTTTGGAGCATTGGATATGATGACTAAGAAAGATCCAATGACTGGCGTACATGGAGAACACCAAGGTTGAGTGGCGCAATTCCTAACCATTGGATTTTTCTACGTGTGCTAATTTGGCAGACAACAGAGCTGCTCCTCGTGCGCTCTGCTGGAGGCCAGATAAGACGATTAGATGGACCAAATCAATTTGGTGGCTTGATCTGACGGTTCTGGCACACCACGTGTCATTTTTAATTTTGAATTTCTTTAGATTTTTTGTGCATTTGAGGTCTGTTTTTGTTCTTTTTATATCGTTCTGCTATGTTTTTCTTGCAGATTTTAAATCTAAAATTTACAGACATACTAAAATTAATTATTTTACAAAAAAATATTTACAATAATTTTAAAAATATTTATTTTATAATGAAACACACAAAACCCAGACTAAAAATAAATAAAAATTTTTAAAATTAACAAATCTTAACAAATTTATTATTTAAGACTCAAAAATATTTTTTGAAATTAGTAAAAATATAATCAAACATATTAAAAACTAAAAACTTATTTACAAACACTTTAAGGTTCAAAATAAAATTACCACACATTATTTTTTTGATTTTACTTATTTACAAACTAAACACATATTTAACACACTGAAATGACACTAAAAATTTTCAAAAATATTATTAAATATAAAAACACAATAAAGACATATTAGTAGACACATTTACATACTAAAACATAAAAATACTTATTAATACAAAAATGCTATTAATTAGAAGATTTAACGAGAAATGTTAATGCAAAATAATGATATTTTGCCTTAAGAAATGTGCATTTTTACAGTCTCATCAGTTCTCCACCATTGTCCATGATTTTATGATGTTTTTCTTGCTACATAATCATTGTTTATGATGCCAAAAAATGTTTTTCGGGAGTGAAAGAAGGTCATTTATATTTTTGCACCTTTCGAGTTAGGTTTACTCAAAAGTAAATCCTTTTTGTTAGTTTTTGATTGTTACAAATTGAGGCAAGCAATACGGTTATAATACGATGACACGACATAACCCGACTTTTTTTTGTAGGTTAGAGTAAAAAAAAATTAACTACATGTCATTTTAGTGTCAATCTGAAACTGACTCGTCCAAAAATAAGTTGTATTCAAATCAACTTATATGATACTAAAATAACTTGTCTGACCCGCAATTAATTATTTAAATTTTTTAAAATATTTTCCCTGTTATCGATATACCCATAAGACAAAATCTTAACCCATTAAATCTCAAACCAAGCTTCAAACTAAATTGATTTTAACTCTTAAATAATAACAAAAATGATTTTAGCTCTAACCACTTGAGACTTTTTTATTTTGTTGGACTTGTTATTTTGTTAGTGTTGGACTTTTTATTTTGTTGGGTTTTTTAAAAATTTTAAGACCTAATTTTGTTGTTGTTGTAGTATGGAGCATTTGATTTTGAAGAAATTTATTTTATGTTTGTTTTTATGTTTTCTTAGTGTAAATTCAAAGCTAAAAAAGGTCACGGGTTAGTGCGGATTATTACGGGTCATTGGCGGGTAGTGGGTCATTGGTATTTTATAGGTTGCATAAGGAATTTTCGTGTCAACCCATATCATAACAGGTTGTGTTAGTGTTGATATTTCTTAACCCACCTGTCTCACAGATCGAGTTAGTGTCGAACTAGTTTTTAAAAAAATGAAACTTCAATCTAACTTATTGACACGAATTGGCACCCTCACTTCAAATGTATATGGTCAGATTTTATTGACTACGCACACTTTTACGTTTTTGACTTGTGACATTGCCAAATTGACCTTAGTGGGAGTTATCTGATAGCATGCGTTTACAACAATTAAAGATCAAGGGTCAGTACTAACAAGGTTAATTATTTCAGTCAAAATTGAGTGGTCAAAGAAATGGTACATATTTACCTAATAAACGTAATCTGCTGTATATAACCATAGCAATCCAAAATCAAGAATTTAATTTTGAACCTAAAACTCGAATCTTGTTCACAGGCTGCAAGTCATGCCTCATTTAGAACCCTATTTGGGCAAAATCCATAAGGAAAAAAACAAAAGAATGCACAGACCTGAACATAGAAGCGTTTTTCATATAAAATCCTATGAAAAATGACAAAATGGGAAGGGTAACCAAGGAATGCATCTTGGGGGCATGAGAGGCCATTCTGAAAGACGGCTTCTAGAAGCTAAACTGACAAGTGATAGGAAAACTACTTCTAGGGAACCAAGGTACTCCAACAAATGATGAATCAACTCAATCCGTAGTTGAGACCAACGAAAATTCTACACTTTTTCAAAAGCTAAAAAGCAACTTGCATGGGCAGGAGAAAACAACCTTCAACAAAACCGCGGTAATTTTTGAATATTACTGCACAACCAACAACGTACCTGAAGTAACCCAAACCCGAGCCATCTATATTAAATTTAATCCAATAAGGAGGAATAAGAAAACTTCATGAAGAATGAAATTTTTGTTCTTAAAACTTGTCAGTAAATTCTTAAATGAAAATGGTTGGTTGTGATAAAACTGTTGCGGGAAATGTATATTTGGCACTAATGGATTAAGTTTTTATGTTTTACGTGTTGAAATGGATAGTTTTGCGCCAGAACCAAATAAATAAAAAAAGAAATTAAAATCATTTTGGGGTTAATTAAGGATAATTATCAAACTCAAAATCCCCACCAATCACCAATGCAGCAAAGGGATGTCAAATTATTTATTTATTTTGGTGTTAGATTATTTTTTAAGATTATTAACACTGATGACCCTTAAATTTTAATGTCTCTCCTGCCTTGCTTCTGAACTTTAAAAACTCACTACTTTGTTCCATGAACTTTCAAAACTCTTTATTTTACCCCTGAAATTTAGGAAGAATAATTATGATATATTTGACTTTAAGTAGGGATTATTCTATTTAAATATTTTATATCAATTGTTCAACTTTAATACACATTAGGAAAGACAAAACCTAACTACAAAAAGCTGACATGGATTAATTACCTAAACATTAATTTTTTATTGACCGGGAGTACCATGTAAGAAAAATGATGTAATATATCCAGTCTACTGAATAATTTCTCTTAAAGAATGAGATCCTTCTAACGTTCAAAAAAAAAAAAAAATGAGATCCTTTGAAAGGTGTGATGGTGATTTAATCCATTTTTTCCTACAAGATTTGTAGCTTGGTTTAGCACAGTTTGAGCCAAAATTTAAATTGCATTTTTTTTATAATTTTAAAGGAAAAATTAGAACACATTAGCAAATTATAATGTAATTTTGAGAGGGTGGGAATAAACATTTTAAGAAATGAAGAGAAACAGAGGTGCAAATTAGAATGGAAAATTAGAGAAATGGAGATTCAAAGTAGTGAAGAAAGTAACTAATATATTTTAGAATTTTGTTTCATCAAACTCTATAAAAATAAATAACAAATTAAAAAAGAAATTAGGGACATGTTTGGAGCACTATTTTATTAGACTTCGAAAACAATTTTGACGAAAAATAACGCAAATGTGGTTGCGGTGTGGAACATATATAAAAAAAAATTTCTCAAATCTTTTATACAACATGTTATAAATTTAACGCTAAATATATATATATATATATATATAATTGCTGATCCACTTGATAAGAAGATATCAGAAATTTTCTATCCAAAAGGGCATTCTCTATAAATGAAACCACTATCTTATTCGCCTAGCTAGTTCTAGGCTCCAGATGGATAAACGGGTGCGCATAGAAAGAATTAATGTTTCTAAAGATCATTCTTCTTACTTTAGTCTGCCGTTAATTCAACACATAAGTAAAGCAGGATTGGGAATAAAGAACACCGACCAAGCCTTTAATCTTTCTGTTATGGGTTTGATGCGTTTAGAGGAAGTATTTGGATTCATCAGAAGATATATATGTGTGTGTGTATATATATATATTATATGGTGGTATGTATACATCTTTGGGCAATTTTAATCTAGCATTTGTATTGTACCGAGGCCTATATTTTGTGTGTTTCGGTGCATATTGATTATAAAAATGAAGCTAATATCTGTTGCATTTTTTTTTTTACTGTTATTATGTTCTTTTTATGCCGCTTATTGTCATTGATTTTGATAGGAGGATAATGTTTTGAGTTTGTCTTTTGGCATGAATAGCAGACTATAAGAGAACAATTATTTTCAAGGACAGGCATAATGGAGTAATAACCGTTTTTTTCTTGCTTCGGAGCAAGAGTGATTTCATTCTCAAGTGATAAAGCTTACAAATGTTGTTTACGTTAGTGTTACGGCAGGTTGTTCACAAGATGCCCTTCAAAACTGCACAAATCCGCCTTGTGAGTTCTCATTCCGAGGTTTATGAACCGCGCGACGATTCGTTGGCTCTCGTTGATGCGTTGCTAGCAGCCGATTGAACCTGAAAGAACATAAACCGAAATTGTGTTATGAAGGGGCTATGTTATCACTTCTCTCGCTCTTCTTCTCGGGGAGGAGTCCGATGGGGTTCACTATATCCCTACGGATGCCAACCTGCACGCGGTGAGAGTGACTCGTGGGACGACGGAAGCAGACGGGGTTCATGTCGAGTTGATATCCACTGACATTGCTTCTGGTTTGGAGAAGCGTCTAGCCGGATTGGTTGAAGTAATGGTCATGATATGTCCCAACCCCTGAAAATGAAGTAGGTCGCGGAGGAGTCCCCTCTGCTTGGGCTGGAGGAGAGGACGGCAGTAGTGTTATTGACAGGATATCTTGAGGGATTCTAATA
The DNA here is from genome assembly GCA_946598075.1 of Artocarpus hirsutus. NCBI lineage: Eukaryota > Viridiplantae > Streptophyta > Magnoliopsida > Rosales > Moraceae > Artocarpus > Artocarpus hirsutus. Next base: position 79,582 of record CAMOHE010049248.1, read on the forward strand.
ACAATAAAGGGCTTCATTTGCTGCAATATTGCTCTGGAAATCATCATGATAGAAGTAAATATGTGAATGACTATGCATTGAAAGTGTTTTTTTTCTTTTTCGTTTTCTAAATGAGTCTGGCATGGGGTAAAAACTTGTTTAATGATTAGAAAGTAATGAAGATGTTTCTTATAGAAGTCGAAGTTCTTGTGTCTTCCATCCGCTATAAGGTGTTTTTACTAAATTACCTATATGAAAATGACCAATAAGGAGATTATTCACAACATTTCTATTTGAGAGAACAGTTAGATCCGTTTTTTTTGTTTAAATTTTATAAAACAAAGCACTGTAACAAAATGATTGAAACCTTAAAAAATAGTTGAAACTATTTTTGCCAAACAAACTAATTAGTCGTTTAGCCGCCATGACTCGTTTCATTAAGCATTAGTCAAGGGGTTCGCAATGACATTCCGTTGAGTCTTTATATTTGCTTACTCGAATATTTTCCTCCATTCCATTAAATTTATTTTTAATTATTTCCATACATGAAGAGTTTATTGACTTATGCACGGTTTGAAGCTATTTGAGAGGGTTTAAAAAGAAAACGAGTTTCCTTATTGGGTATCTTTTATTTATCCACCTTTGTTGGTTCCAGAATTTCGAAACCAATCTTATCGCGATAAATTAACCAATCCAATTCCATCATCTTTTAGCATCAAATCTTTCCAAATGATAATTCGATTGGATCAGTTGAATTAATTCTTTTGAATGAAAAAGAAATATTAAGTTGGGAGTTTGTTTTGATTTGAGAAAATGGAGGCTATCTATTTGATTTCCTCATGGGAATAATTTTTGCGTTGTTAAGTCCTGTGAGTACATGTTTCTGTCCATTTTTTAAAACTTTTTAATATCAAAGAAATTGTTTAGTATATATTTTGCATGCTTATAAAATGAAATGTGCATATAAAAAAAATAGTGTACATAACTTGGTACAAGTACCATGCTTTTTCAATTCTTTACTTTTTTTTGAAAACTATTAGAAGATCTCTTGTTCTCCCTTTGAACATTTTTCTAAGAATGAGCAACCAAACCAAACCGTTTATTTTAGATAAACCACAAATCAAATATATCGTTTTGGAGATTTTCAAACCAGACCAAACCATCAAGAAATCAAAACTAATGCAAACCAAACCAATGGTTTTTCTAATCCGTTTGAACTAGCATTTATAAACATTTTATTAACAATAATTATAGCCAACTTTTAGTATGATAAACAATACTCTATTTCTCAATTATAAATACTAATAACACAAGAGCTACGTTTCCAATAAAACAGGTCAGCTTCATTTTGCTCAAATTACTATTTATAATAAAATATTCAGGGCTACAATTTTATTATTTATTTATTTTTATAAGGACAATATTTGAATTTTGAAGCACATTCTTAACATTTTATTAACAATAATTAAAACCAACTTTTAGTATGGAAAACAATACTCTGTTTCTCAATTGTAAATACTAATAACACAAGAACTAAGTTTCCAACAAAATAGGTCAGCTTCATGTTGGTCAAATTAATCTTTATAATAAAATATTCAGGTTACAATGTTATGATTATTTATTTATTTATTTTTAGAAGGGCAATATTTGAATTTTGAAGCACATTCTTTTTTTTTTTTTTCAAAAGTATAAATACAATATTTAATTATATTTTTAAAAATATATATAATTTTTTTAAAATTCATATAGATACGAATTAATTTGGTTCGGTTTGGTTTGATTTTTCTAAGAGTAAAACCACAAACCAAATCCAATTTGTAATTGGTTTGATATTTATTTTGGTTTGGCTTAGTCTGTTGTGGTTAGTTTGATCGGTTTGATGCCCACCCCTACATTTTTCCACTTCTTCAGAATATTATTAAAATTTGGATATGTTATACTATACCTCATTATGTTTTGTCAAAATAACAAAAATAACCCCCTTGACCAAATCTAATTACGTCAACACCCCTAGCTTTAAAAAAATTACCAAGTAAATCGATAGTTTCTTTGTTAGCCAAGTGCAATACCAAGATCTTTAACCAAGTTCAAGCTCTTAAAAGATCTTTCATCTTTGGACAGTTTTTAACTGGACGAAACAGTTTTTTGTTAATGAAAAGAAAGTATTATACATCTAATTATATCGAGTCTTCGGCATAATAAAAACAAGTTTACATAAATTTTGCAGTTTATAACAACGGGAAAAAAATGTAGTAAATGCATGCACAATTAATAACCAAAAAAAGGGGAAAATTGCATTGGGATTACAGTGGCCTCGTTTTACCATAGGTAACACAATGTCATGCAAAACTCAGTCTGAAACACCTTAGTTCAACATCAACAATCATCACGTAAACAAAAACCAAGCACACATCTAGACTTGTAGACTTCTCTCTTTCCTAGTTGGGATATGTGGAATTTAAATTCCACAAATGGGCCCACTTGATGAAATCTTCTAATCATCAAATGTGCTCAAAAATCCACCTAAAAACCCAGCTCCATTACAGTCCCCACATAGCATGTCCCTTTTACCCCTGCAGGCAAAAACATAAATATCAAATGATTAGAAAATTAAAAAAAAAGCAGCTACTACTTTCCCACTCGGTTAAAAGAGTTCATATCTGCTGTCCCATTAATGGTCGCCTCTCCAATACATTTTGACACCTATTTTATTTGTCCAAATATTTTATCATGTATTATGCAGTTAAGTTCTCAGAATTTAATGGTGTAACAAATTTGAATTGGTGAGACAACTAATGATACCACAATTTGGCGACAACAAATTTCAAATCAAGTTTAAGCCACTTTGGAAACAAACAAGCATAAATAGGCCAAGCAATGAAAGGGGGTAATAGATTAAGCAGCTTACATTGTTTTAACAAACAGAAGCATGGTATTAAATCAAGCCTAACTACTGAAAACCATTAAATGTTGTTGCTCTGAATGAACTTGAGAAGAATTAGACCAAAAAAAAAATCTTAAAGAAAAATCATAAAAAAAAAAAACAAAACTACTGTTTGTTCAGAGGTGCCAAAGTCTAGCAAAACAATTAGAGAGAGGGAGAGAGGAAAAGACAGTTCAAAGCAGGTACCTGCAAAGCCAGCATATTGCGCCGGCTTTGAATTGTCCGTTGAAGTGGTCCACAGCATTGACTCCGGTTCCTTTGCACTGAGAACACACTACAGCACCTGATAGTTCAATGAAAGATTAGAGTCCTGCCTACCTGAGATTTTCGACTACTATATATGCAAACGCAGTACATGGAGAGAATTTGGTGAAAACATAGTAAGTACCAAAAGAACATTGGTCAACAGAACAAGAATTTCAGTCCCATCACAGGGAAATTTCATTGTTTTAAATTTGCAATCAAGCCAAAAAAAGTATCGATGAAAAGCTCTAAATTTTTCCTTGCCTCGCAGTTGCGTGACAATACGACAATAATCTAATAGTAGATGGGAAAAACACGCTGGGAAAGAACGCCTTACATAAAATGTATGTTTTCGGGGAGAAAATTATTCAAGAACGCTTAGAGTTTCGTTCAAAACTATCAAATAAATATTCAACAAAATTCACATTTGTTTTAAGTGGTAATACTCAAGAAGCCCACAAGTCCAACAAGCAGTTATGTCAACTGTCCCAAATCCAGGCACAATAGGAAGAGCGAAAGGAGTTATGACCAGTAATTCACTGACCATTCCCGTCACAATTAGAACACACAAGGCTATTTGGCTTGGTGCTTCTGTCATCTTTTATACCCTGTAAAAAAACTAAGATCAAAGTGAATTCCAAGTAAAAGAATTGTCAAATGAAAATTACCATGCACTTAGCTCCAAGCCATTTTTGGTTCATTTTTCCTTTTTTTTCTAATTTGCTGGCACAAGTCTTCTTTAAACTCAAATCTGATATATTTTGTTTAGCAACATATTTTCTAAAATTTTCAATCACTGACCATCTAGCTCTTCCCTTAACCTTGTAATAAGCAACCTTATCAGTCCCTCGTAATTCCGTCCTAAATTTCTAAAAGAATTTCACCTTATTTATTTATTTATTTATTTTCATCCTCCAAACAAGTTTTGACAAAGACCAAGCTATATAATAGCCCACTTTGCTTATGAACACTTCTTTATAGTTCCAAATTGCCAGGAACCCCCTTAAGCTTCCTAGACTTCACTGGTTAAAACAACTAAGCAAAAGGACCCAAGCCCACGATAAGACAGTTCAAGCAATGTCTTTGAAGTAAAAATTAGCTCAAAAAAAAAGCGAAAATATCCATATTTTTTTAATAAAGGGACAAATGGATTCTCTTGAAAATCTCTGACCTTGACCTCTAAAGACTGAAACTTTGAGGCTTTTGAGTGCTGAAATACTTCATTTGCCCGAAGAACCTTTCCAGGAACCGAATTTCCGATAAACAATCCTATCACAGATTGCCCAAAATCAATATTTATTAGAATAAAATGTCACAGAAAATCGCCAGAAGAGAGGGAGGAACCTGGTTTGTTTGAGGGCTTCAAGGAAGAAACAGGTGTGAAACAAAGAGAGCTTGCCATTTACAAAGAATTAAAGGTCTTTTTTTTTTTTTTTTTTCCCCTTTTTGAGATGGGAATTTATCTGATTTTGTGTCTTTGGGTGGTGACCAATACAAGTAAAATAGGAGTGAAACAGGATAAGGCATTGTTCAAGCTTTCTTCTCCATAGGACGCCAAAACCCATGTCAACATTACCTTAATACCCTTATAAAAAGTCACTTCATCCGTACCATGTAGGGGTAATACTGGAAATTCATCTCTGCCTTTTCCTTTCCTCAAACATTCAGTTTCTGCTGATAAAAACTATAAAAATTGGGGAAAAATTAATATAAATTAAGTTAAAAAAATTCCCAGGAAAAAATGGCTGGTACTCTCTTGGCAGCTCCTTGCTCTCTCTCTTTGAAAAGTAAGTTAGACATGTTTTATAGGAATTAAGTTTATATCAGCTTGTTGCTCATCTGGGTTTTGATTACAGAAGTAAATTCAGTGAAAGGACTAGTGTGGATATTGAATTGTAGGCTGCAAATCTTTTGTACGGTGCTTTGGTGAGGATGATATGTACAATGAGCTGATTGTTTTTTTTTTTTTTGTTTTTCTTTCTTTCTTTCTTTCTTTCTTTCTCTCTTTCATTTCCAACAGATAGGAAAGTGGGCCTAACGAACTTCAGAAGCTCATTCTATGGCAAACTCATCTACTCTCAATGTTCCCTGGGAACAAGATTAAGTAGAAGTCAAGGCAACTACCTTGTGGTGGCCTCAGTGGTTTAATACTTCACCCTCCTACAGTTAAATTTTTAGACAAAAGCTTGCGCCCTTGTAGTCGCCTTAGTGGTTTGTTAACAGTGCGATTTGTAACATGACAGTTATGCTGTATAACATGAATTGGCCAATGTATAACAACAAGAAATTTATCTAACGCGCGCCCATCAATGTTGCACCCTTTTATGACATCCTTGTTATATAAAATAAACATCATGTTACACCTTCTGTTTGTACATGTTACAGTATATGACCGGTCCTTGCTATGTCATTGTTTATACCGTTCCATTGCATCAAACATAGCTAGTATGATTTTCCAATAATTTAGAGTCGAATACGTGGAGCTAATGTAAATATGAACTTTAGCCAGAATTGTTTCAAAAAATGATCTGTAGCTGTAGCGGAGCCACTTATTGTTGAATGGGGACATTAAAATTTTAATTTTTTACCTTAAAATTTCTAAAAAAAATTTAATTATACCCTTGTTTTTGTAAGGAAAATTATAGTTGTGCCCCACTAAAAATTTGAAATATATCATTGTGCCCTAATTCAATGATCAAAACATGTAGCTGTACTTGTATGCAATAAAATCTTGTAGTACTCTTTAACATGGTGCCTTCGGTGACAAGAGTCTGCCTCCGCCACTGATCTGTAGGGGTTATGCTTGATAAATGCTATGATGACTTTTAGATAGGATTCTGGATAGAGAGCTATATTGTCAGTGCCACTTTTGAGGTGTTACTTTCATGTTTGACAGCTTGGAAGGAGAAAGGCAAAGACAAAAGAGACAGTAATTCCAGACCCTGATTACAGAATTTCTATTGTTTTACTTGGTGGGTTTGAGGATTCCCTTCCCATATTAAGCATGCAAAGTTGTATTGAAACCTTTTAAGAGTCTGCTTTCTATGTTCTTAGTCAAGTTTAGGTGTGTAAATGAGCAAAACTCTAGTGACATGAGATTTACCCAGTTATTTATTATATCACCCTAATCTATTTCCACTTCTTTACTAAATAGATATATTGATATATCATATTTCACCTTTCAATGGCTTCAAAACAGGTCTAGCTGGTGGGTTAGCTTATACAGATAATTTGGTACCTGCTGTACCTCTTGGTCTTCTTGGCTTACTTTTGTTGTTCCAGGTAAGTCATATAACAAAAATCAAAATCAGTGGCCTAGAAAGAAAATGGCGATCCTTAAATAACCATATAAACATGATTTCTACTCCGGTACGAAGAAAGAAAATGGCCGTTCCTATGGTAGCATGAGCATTTCAATTAAATACGATTTGATTTTGGATGAGCTTGTTCGTTAAAAAACCATACATCTAGTCGACTGATCAGCCTGTTCTTTTCCTTTGCTCCATTTTATACTTCACTGCATTGGTTTTTTTCCGTCAAATCAGCTGACACTCTTATATTTCATTACTTCAGACTACTAGAGTCAGATTTGTATTCGATGAAGAGGCCCTGGTTTGTTTCTCAATTCTCTGTAAATGTCTGTTTTAGATGATTTTGACACCGTGTTATGCAAAATTTGCTCGCGTATATTCTATGTACCACATCATTGCCCCAGAAACAAATGCATAGAATGTATCCTATCATCTCTCGGCGCTTGTAATTTATGATCTCTTATCAAAATTCAGTCGTAAGCCACCTGTTAGATACTGTACCTTGATCTGGTGTTTTTACCGCACTTACGTCTTAACATGTTTGGCTAGCCGGTCAAATCGTTAGGATTTCTATGGTTGCATTGGATTTTTGTTGTTTTAGGAGGTAAAAGTAGGGGACGAGCTTCAGGATTCAGGTGAAAATGTCTTCGTGGGCGGGAAAAACCGTTGGAAGTAAGTCCACTTTTGCACCCGCTAATTTCATCTTTTAACAGAAAAGTGATCTATATCACCAATTTAATTGGCTACAGATATTCAACATTTGTGAATTGGGAGCTTTGGTGGCCAAACTTCCCTATTCTGGTGTATTTCAAAGAGAGACAAACTAAGCCTGAAGGGCAAATTCACTTCTTTCCAGTAATATTTGTACGTCCCAAAGTCGGATTGATTTTACGTTCATGCCTTTTGAGAAGCAGTGGTTTTCTTACTTTCTTGCATTGCTAATCACTTGCAGAATGGGAAGCAACTTTACGATGTCATGGTGGAAAGAGCCGGGCCTTCTCAGAACAGTGGCCCAAAATAGCTCGGCCATTAACGTTGTTACAGTATTTTTGGGTTTTGGCATGGTAGGATGACTAATTCTGGCATCATGTGATTTTGAATTTGTGATTGTTGTGTATGCTTTTCTAACCAATTTGCAAGAAAATTTCAAGTTCCATACATTATGTCTTTCTTGCAGGTACCAGGCGTTGTGCGCCTTACTAGTTGAAGCTACTTTTCCCACATATACACTTATTTTCCCTTGGATTTCTCTTTGTATCAAAATAACTTGGATGCATGATATTTATTTTTCCCGCAGTTCATACCTACTCTAAAATATGGCTTTAAAATAGTCTGATATACTTCTGAATGCTTATGACGTTACTATTTGTAAAACTTGGCATACGTACATGATTGCTAGTATCCAATGTTCAATTCCTGATGTTCATTTTGCAGAATTTATTAATTTCTTTTGCGTCTTGGTTTTTGCTGCTTTTTTTCCCCCTTATTATTTGAATCTAGAACACAAATCTTTTTCCTGTGAGAATTCGTCAACATAGATGAAGACTGACTCCTAATAATTGTTGTGTTTCAGGAGACTGAAAAAGGTACAAATAAGCAAATACGAAATCCACATTTTATATAATGCACACAATTTAAATTGGTAAAACAATTTCAGATGCTCAGAGTTTGGTTGAATCAAGAGTAGAAACAATTTTACAATTAAATGCTTCAAGTACATCTTACAATACCAAGAAAAAACTAGTAAAGCAAGCTACCCAACATATTTTTCTGAGCAAGGCAAGAAGACGTTCCGAACCGTATATTTCTCCGGCCAGCCAAGAAGCTTGCCTTGGAGTGTTATGCCCTCCCTGTCTGTGATTGTCTTACAATCGCATCAATGTTATCTTTGACAAAGTTGCCCACATACTCAAGGCAAAAAGAGTATAAACAATATCAATAATCATTTGTATCACTGTTTCTGCCGCAGAGGGAGCATATTGGAACTAGCAACAACCGCAGTTACGTTCTAGTTTCGTGTCGAACTCTTGGGTAAAGAATTTCATGTCAATCCTTTTTAGTGCAATGCGCATCTGTACCGTGCTGAGTGCAGTGATGATATCCCATAGCGCGAAGGAAATCTCGAATCTCTTTTGAACTGCTATTACTGGCCTGCAACAACCGCTTGTCTTCCTCGTATATAATATATGGGGCTTGTCTTCCTCGTATATAATATATGGGGCTTCACTTCCCTTCCTTGATAGTAACTTGGATGCTCCTTTAAGAACGTGATATTCCCAACCCTGAACATCAATTTTGAGTAGAAGCACAGGTTCTGCCTCCGGGATTACTTCATCAAGAGGTACGGGCCTCACTTGAATTTCTATTTCTTCATTCGACTTGAACGCCAACTTTGCACCAGTGGCAGAAACCGCACTGTTGTCAAGCCGACCGACCAACTGTTACCATAATATGGTATTTATTTTTAGCCAAATAGCCGAAAAGAAGAGTTTGGGTGGTATCCTATGCTAAAAACCAATAAGAACCTGATTTTCCTTGAAGATACTAAATAGTGATTGAATCTACAAGACCAAATGATTCAGGTTTGATGTGTTAATTGAACTAGCCTTGCAACTTCCATCAATAAACATGCCTTTACATCTCTCAAAACATCTTTCGATCATGCTTCAAATTTTGTGGAAAACCAGAACACAAGGATCTTGATCCCCTTTTCAAATTTTCCGTATCACATTGCCATTCAACCGGCATGACCATTCTATTATCACCCTAAATTTCACATCGACTAATCAAGACCACTAAATAGACCAACTATTCAATACATGGTAGGTGACCAAATTTTCATAATAACCCAAACTCATAGTAGATGTACATTTTTTGGATTCGATCTACACTCGAGATACGAACCTTAAACCACCATAACCAAAAATGCATATGATGCTCAATCCAAGGAAATCTAAAACTCTACTCTTTTTTTCATACAATGTCAGTTGTTCCACGATACGAGCCTGGGATCTCCCCCTTAAATCCACCCCACCCTTACCAACTGGGCAAGCACCAGTTGATAAAATCTAAAGATCCATTCTCATGCAGTGCTCGTCAAATCTCCTCGGATAACATTTCCAAAATAGAAATACGCAAATAAACCTCCAACTATTCAAAGGATGCAGCGTAAATATCCAAAAACATCATGATAAACAATCTAACTTTGAAAATGGGTCTTTATTTATTTTATTTATTAATTATATCTTTTCCCAGTGGGTCTTGATGTGTTAAGATGCAGAACAAATGTGACATTGCAAAATAGAAGATTCAACAGAGTTGGACGTAAAGCAGCACGGTCACCAATATAAGATGCACACTATTAACTGACATCAAACAACATCTAGGCATTGCAAACTCACCCCGACAACACCGCCACCCAGAAAAGTGTCCTCATAATACCTAAGTGTTCAATGCATCGTGCTTGTAACTCTAACTAATAAGTAACAAAAAATTTTTTGTAAACAATTAGTGAGATTAGCGTCTATCCCAAATATTTAACGATACAACCTGAGACATAAAATAGAATGCTGAAATATGATACAACAAAAAGACGTGGCAAAGCACAATGACTAAACCCATTAAGCTGTCCAGAACACAAGTAGAAACCTTTTTGAAGCTCAGTCATGGATGCAAGCGGCGCATTCAAAAAATTATTTCAATAAACTATAGCAGAAAGCTTATGCAAGGATTTCTAGGAGGGAGGAAGAGAGAGAGGGAGGGAGGGAGGGAGGGAGGGAGAGAGAGAGAGAGAGAGAAACCTGATGAAGTGAACTAATACGAAGCTCCTGATTGCCACTCCGTTTAGGAAGTCGAGCAACCCCAATCGTATCCAGATGCTGTCACGATAGAAAGAAATAATAGCTATTCATAAGAAAACTGATAAGAACAAGATTTTTCCCCTTTTTTAGGAAAAGAAAAGGAAAGGAAAAAGTAAAACATATCCACAAAAAAATATGATAATAATAATAATAACAATAATTCTTCAACATGAAATATTTTAAAGCTTACCCTCACGAAAAACTGATACTTCTTACTGCTCAACAGATCCATCGCAGGACCACACGTTAGTGGATCCAAGCATAACTCATAAAGAAGCCGCAAATATATGGTTACAAAAATCTCTTAAACCAAAGTGGGCAAACATTCGAAAAAAAAAAAAAAGAATCAGAACAAGAAGCAGTGACTGGCAAAGGAAAACATCATTTATGGTACTAAAATCTTCTTTACACAAAGTAACACAAAATCCCTTTTTTTAACCCGAAACCCAAATTCATGAAGCAGTGCATTCACATCAGGCTTCGAAAGCTTCTCCAATATTTCCAAAACCACCTTCAAGCAACTGAAAATGGACAGTTTCTGCTTAATTGAATGCATAGAAAAAATGGGGAAAAAATATAAATGAACATACCAAAGAAGGTTGTAAAACTTAACCTGTAATGAAACTTTGGTTGCAAAACAGTACGTTCAATATTGTTGTCAAGATCGAACTTGAGTAGCAAACGTGTGACATTTGGAGCAGGGCGGCTGATATTGTCTATCAGAAGCTGCAAAATATGAAGGAAATAAAATAAGAACATAAAAAGAAAATTACAAAATTCAAAGACAGAAGAAAACGACAGCAACTACCAGGTCTAACCTGCAATATAAGAACCCCTGGATAATCACTACTGTTCTCAATGAACTGAGACTCTTCTGATAGTAACTCAAAGCAGGCAGCATAATCCTCAACCAAACAGTTTGCAGCATTGGATTTAAGCAGTAGTTGTACAAGCCCAACCATGCGAGCATTGTTTTCCAATTTTGTAGAATTTATCATTTGAGCTTTTTGCACATACATTATATGATATTTGAGAGGATAACGGGAGAGGTATCTTCATTTTTAGATATGATTTGTTAAATATGTTTAAATACAGTCTGCCATTTGTCATATGAAAGTAAAGAACTTTGCTGATATTTTAACTTCTTTTCAAACATAAATGGTACTGCAGCGTCTATTTAAGAAACGAAACAAGGGCAAGTTGTCCTCGGAAGGTATCCTCGCCTATTTAATTAGTAAGAATTAGAAGGCTAATGTAATTCCTCTTTTGCTAATTGGTTTTTGTTTCTACTAATTGATTTTTTGTTTCTTTCTTTTCTTCTTGGAGAACATCTTTACTGTCCTTTTCTTTTTGTTTGTACTTTCTTTACATGTTATATGTGTGTGTGTGTGAGTGTGTCTTTTTGTTTCCTTACACACATACATAATGCTAAAAAAATGTTATGCCATAAAAAGCTGCAAGATAAAAACTTGTAGCTTTAATCAGAACGAACCCTCATAAGATAGAAACAAAGAGAAGAGAATAAAGGACAGAACAGGAGACAAGAAGGTACCTTAATATACTCATGATTTTGATAGAGCATAGCTGAACCTGTGGTCAAAAATCATATCTGACATTCTCCAAAAGAGCTACTATTTGGTTATTATCTTGAGAGAGGATAAAATCCAGAGGCTGCATCAGAAGAGCAATTAAACAAGAAGCAGAAAACAGCTAACAAAAGCAAAAATGCTAACCACAGAACATATTGATGAGCAGCACTTTATAGGAAGCATTAGCCACAAACACAAAAGGAAAAAGAAAGATATTTAGGTGTTAACTAAACATAGGACAATATTCACCCATCATAAATGGTAAGGACTAAAAGGTAAAAGATAAAAATCAATAGCACAAATGAAGCTCTTATCCAAAAAAAAAAAAAAAAAAGGCCCAAACGAAGCTAAAGTAAAAAATAAAAATAAATTAATAGGCACAATATCAGCTGGTTGCAATTGTTGATTTTTCAATCCTTGGTTGCAAAAGAACGCTATACTGGAAACGAAACCATTAAATGCCTCTGAGAATACATTTAGGTTACAGATCCTTGGTTTTTCTCTATGCAACGAGTACTCAAATACTCAACATAGTATTCCATTTCGATACAAAGATCAAGATTTGTAGATATTCATCTAAAGCTGTAAATATATTGGAGTTTGATTAATAAGAAAACACTTTATTGTGTTAAAGGTAAGTCTAAGCAAAGTTTCTCCTCCTTCCCATTCTACAAAGTTCTCTCTTAACCCTTCCTTATTAAATATAAAGCTAGAGAATTGCTGTCCAGCCTCACCAGAGCCAAGCACAACAAGACATAGGGTTCAGGTTCTTTGGCGGGCCAAAGACCTGGTGCCTGGCATGCTTGGCTCAAGTGGAGCCACATGGCATTTTTCTTAAGCTTACCCGCTTGACACACATTGTTCACTAATTGAGTGAATTCCAAAGAAGCTAAGTTTCTTCCATCTCTTTGCATTTTGCTACAACAGGATCCTTCCCTATTTTTCCAGAATCCTGTAAGTTGTGACCCCTTGTTTCACAAACTTTAGCCCATAATTTCCTTTTAGAAAGACAATGTTTTAAACCAGTCAATTCCCTCAAATTTATAATTTCAATGACAGGGGGGTGCGGTGACGGCATTAAAATCAATCACCAACAAGCTTGTCACACCTGCACAACAAAATTGATAAGCGACAAGAAGTGCTCATGTGGACGATAATAAAAATAGATTGTTTTAATTCTAGTTTCAAAATATTTTGTTAGACTTTGAATAAGTTTTCCCAAACCATTTCAACAGTTTCCCTCTACTAACAGTTGGGTTGTTTCTGTCATTTGTTAGTTCACTTTCCTATTTGAGCAAGTTTCCCTTTGTCATTCTCTTCTCTAGAAATAGGTCTAAAGATGGCCATAGCAATGAGAGTTCTTCTTTTAAACCTTTCTCTATGGTGAATGTTGAACACTTCAATTAATAATAATTAAAGCCATCTCTATAGCAATCTGGAACAACTACCTGGTATAGAGGGCGCCAATAATCAGAAAGAAGCACATCCTTCTCCAGAACAAGAATTATAATTTCCAAAGAAAGCTGTACAGCCTTCTCTAAAAGTTGCCCATAGATTTGACTTGTCCTTTCTGTGATGATGGTATTGGGTAAAAGAATGCCCATGATATTCCGAAAAACTGTTTTTCCACTCATGAAATCCTGCAACAAGTTGATGTACAGAAATTGTGGCTTGTATAATTCACATCCATAGAGAAGTTGTTTCATCACTGAGACTACTATGTAGAAATACTTATGCTATAGTCCAATAAATGAAGGGTTGTGAACATAGTTTAACATTACTTTAGGTACAAAGTTGAGTCGTACACAATATTAGGTATTCATTGATATTCTCCGCACAAGCTACAATGTCAAACTGTGAAAATCATGTGCAAAACGCATCCATGTCAGTCTTAATTTAAAATACAAACAAAAGATAGTGCTCACGGGACACTCACTTCTAGAAGCTCCTATGACATAAAAAAGTTATCGCAAGAAAGATAATTAGATCCTCAAAGAAATGAATCGTGGGACCAAAACCAGTCTTGAGGTGCAACTTGCCTCTTGCAAACACAAGATGCCTCAGTACCTAAACATTCTTTCTTTTTTTTTTTTTAATAAGAAACAGGAGACTGAAATTTTATTGATAAAATAAAATGAAGATTACAATGGAGGACAAGGGGTCCTCAACACAAAAGAAGTATAGAATTAAGACTAGAGGAAAGAAAACTAATGAAAACATAACCTCTATCCAAAAACAAAAACAGGAATAAGACTAATCTACCGTAACAGATTATCCCAACCCCTTTGTAAATCTAAAAACGAAACGGCAGCAAACTCTTTGCTCTGAAAAATCCAAAGGGCTACCCAATACTTGATTCTGTCCCAAATTTCAGAAAGCTCTCCCTCTATATCCTCAAATAAACGTTTATTTCTTTCTAACCAAAGTGCCCACGTGATGGACAAAACAACCACATTCCATAACCTAACACATTTCTTACATCTGCATCTTGTAAATTCTCCCTCCAACAGCTCCACAATGGTTCTCGGGACCACCCAAGTAATGTTAAGTTCCTTCAAAGCTTTATAACGAATGTTAATGTAAAAATTGAGAATGTTCATTATTCTTTCTAAAACAACAAACAACTTCAATCAATAAAAATCTCTAACCCAATTGCTGAACTAAGATATGCGCAATTGTGTCATTAAATCAGCCCTAAGATATGTCTTGTCTTCCTAAGAAATTGATCATCTAAATTTGCTGCATGGATGGTGTAAAATAAATTACTTTATGTATCAACGACAAGAATAAGCGCCTACTTTTAGCACCTCTAGCACGGGAAGCTCCATTTGTAGGGAAGATGGTTGTGTTTCTGTTGAAAGCTGCGTGCTATCAACAATACTGCCGATATCCTCTTCACTGATGTCATACTTACTCAGTATCCGGCATGGGAACCCATATAAACATATAAGGTTCTCTACTTACTGCTTAGTTAATCAAAATTAAGATAAATTATGAAATAGATTGACAGTTAAAATGGGCCTTAAAAGCTTAGAAAGATAAATCAAACTAGGGGAGAAGGTACCTCGTTCATTCAACAAACTAGCCCAAAAAACACAAACACGCTTCTGAGTTTCAACCATAGGATCAACTAACATGTGAAAATGTTGAAGACAAGCAACAACCAACTGCCACTTTTCAGAAGGATCCATATAAGCTCTTCGAGGGAACGGCCCAAAAACATGACCAGATATGAACCTAAAAATTCCAATGAAGCTGCGAAGGTACACAAGCCTGGCAAAAAGGGGGTAAACATACTTTGAAAGAAGTCTCAATTTGAAGAAAACATTCAAATTATTGAGAAGGCAAAATTCCCGGCCTCCCTTTGGGCTTCCATTGACAAGGAATCTAAGAATATTCCATTGTCTTTGTTAAGTTTGGCTCGATGCCATTGCTTGTTAGTTACCTGTAAAACTGATGGTTGTTCTAACATTTTGTTTTCTTGTTTCTTTTTCTTGTTTCTTTTTCTTGTTTTTAATGATACCTCATCCTTTTCCTTGAATTTGATTAATCTTATCAATATAAAGTTTTTTCTTATAAAAAAATTCAAAGAAAGCATGCAGCAAATGAATCGCCACTACCTACGTCCTTTATCACTTGTATCTCTTTCCTGAGCAGTAAGTGCATTTAACAGGTTAAGGAACGATATAGTTGAAGGATATTGTTCTCTCCTTGCTTCTATTTCATTCAACTCAAACTGCATGTCATACACCTGTAAAAAGAATGATTTGGCACACATAAAGTCTTGTTACAACCACTATTTAGCAAATTACAGGCTAGCACACGCAAAATCAACCAACTTTATAGTCATATCAATCACTATTCAGCAGATTGAAGTTTAGTACACACAATGTATAGAACTTATAAATGAAGATGGTATTTGGAATCCTAACGTAAACGGCCACTAAATTTTCCTTCCTCAATTTTGTTGTCTAGGACTCTAGATGCTTATTTATGAGCTAAAAAATAATGGAACTCTGGAGACAAGCGATCCAGTTGGGAAACATCTTTAGTCCTTTGGCAATGGTTAGACATCACAGGCTCTGACAACATAAAACTATGGCAGCTCAGGTGTAGAAAGCCGTCAAAATTTGCTGCATATACATCAGTCTTCTTCGTGCACAATACAATAAAAAATACCTTTTCCATCTAAACAAATTTAAACAAGGAATGACCAAGTATTTTAATTACATAAAAGTTCCAAAACCCCAATTCTGATGGAAATAACCAAGGTCTGACTTTGTTCATCACAACTCATATCTGGTAATGGGAATATTTCTTAGAAATGGGGGGTCAGCATAAGATTTGAAACTATGAAAAATAGTTAGCAATTAAAAGAACTCCTAAACTCTTCCTTTATTCCTGTCCAGATTTTAGTCAGTAATGAGGAAAATTTTTTCCAAAACAAAAGGCAAGGCAACTCAAGTAATCAATATGAAATATGTCAGTACCACCTACAACATTGAGAATTTTTTCTTTTTCAAAAGAAAAGAAAAAAAAAGTGACCTGTGTGGCCATGGGCTGTGCTTCCTTCCCAAAATGAGATCCAACAATCACAGGAAGATCATACTGCTCAACATAGCTCCAAATTGTATCCTTTAAGAATGGAGATACATGAACAAATGCTGCTATTGCGTTCCGCAGAGCACCCTGTAGCAGCAGACAACGTCCTTGAGAGAGAAAAAAAAAAAGGACAAAAAAAATACATTTGGAGCATTAATCTCCAACAGATAAAACGATACAATTGCTGCTAAAGAAGAGAAGTAGCACCTCAGAACATAGTTACCAACCTTAAGATAAGGAAGCACATTCTCATAGCCAAGGAGCTTGAACAATGGCTCAATGTCAGGAAACCAGTTCTTTCTCTTAATGGGGTTACCATTTTGCACAGCCTGTGTCATCGAAAGAAAAATAACAATAAATTTTTCTTCATGTGGTGGAAAAATAAGATGTGGTTTGTTGGTATTTAAGTAAAACTCCACTGAACAGACAAAAGCTTTATATTAGCATGCCCCATGCTAGAATGAATTTAAAGAAAGGAAAAAGATATAAAAGACTTGTCAAAAGTCTAGGAAAGGAGGAAAAAGAGACGAAAAGACGAGCTCTATTTCTTTAGATCATAGATCTAAGATTTCAATACTAGCATTTCCTACTCAGCTGTGACAGAAGAAGTACAACAACATAATATTATAAAACAGAAATTAAAAATAAAATTAAAAAAAAAAAAAAGAACAATGCGGGGAAGAAGAAGCAAAAAAATTGTATAGATTGCAACAAATAGCATTGTGTCAAGGCAAACAGAGAACATTAGCAACCAAATCATCTTACACATCTGACGTTCCCCACGGCCTCCACAGCACACAAGATTGAGCTCACAAGCAACATACTCAAATCAGAAAGAAAATTTATATTCACTTATCCAAAGAAAAACTGGATAACTTCTAAACAGCAATAAGTCATGTATCATTCAAACGCGCATAAAGCTAAATGGGCAACAAACCTGTCACATATACCAAATGAAGCGCTTTTCAATGGTAAAAAAAGGTGAAAACTATTCATTTAAAGCAAAAAAAAAAAAAAAAAAAAGGGGAAACTGAGAGTAAAAAAAAAATTGTGGAAAAAAAATAAATACAAACCTTTTGAAGAACATTCAAATAAGCAACAAGTGCTTTTGTGTCCCCTTAGGGGAATCCCGGTAACATGGCTCCAGCAGTTTGGAGAGACTGTTTGAACTTCTTGTCATAAATTGATAAGCAATCAAAACAAAGTGCTCCACCCAACAGAGCGAAATGCTTCCCCTTTAAGTAACTCATAAACCTTTTAAGGCACCTTCTTGACTAGAAGCCTGAACACAAAAAATTAAAAAAAAAAAACCAAAAAAAATTAAAAGAAAAGGTGAATCAACGTGAAAATTGCAGTACTGTATTGAAGCACGTTATGGATACTAGAATTTTAAACAGTAAAGAAATGCACTTCATACCAAGGTACTCAGCATTATCAACAAAGCTACAAGTGTGAAAATTTGCATGATCTTCCCCAGCAAAATTCACTAACGTCCACAAGACATCATTACCAGACAACAGCTCCGGTTCCCTCTGATATATTAAAAAAAGGGGAAAAAAGAAGTTCCAGATTATCATAGGTAAACATAAGCATAAGAAGACACATAATTTAATGCACCACAAACATGAAAACACCAACAGCCACATACACTCAACTAGTAAGACGGATAAGCCGATAGAACGTTTAAAAATTAAGTTTAGGAAAAAAAAAAGATTACTGCGATTAAATAGAAGTTGAACATATAATTTCCACATTAAAGCATTTAAAAAAATAAATAAATAAAAAAAAAAGCAGATCCCAAATGAAAAGAAAATTTATCATATCTATAAAGGGCTCTTAAAGCAAAATCTCTGCATTTCTAGCCAAAATCTCTGTGTCGACCAAGTGCCACCTCCATGACTCCTCCATCAACAACATGCGCAGCCCTTGTGGCGACACCACCAGCTTTGCTACTGCCAGATCGAGCCTATATTTGCAATGTTATAACTTGCATTCGTTGCTTGTCGGATCTTTGCAACGCAGTGGCATCCACCAACTTTACTCTTTTTCATCCATCATGCGTCGCTTGTCAAGACCGTTGATTGTCTCATGTGTCAACACTATGTCTTTATGTAGGGGTTAGCAGTATTAAATAAATATAAATAAATTTAATTCATGATGCTATTTTTAAACATTAAAATATTGCTCATGGGTCTTTGAAATAAAACAGAAAACAATGACACATTTTAAATAACATTCGACAGTTTTAGTGTAGCATCAAATTATTAAAATACAGTCATCATCATAATACAATTCTCGATACTAAATAATTTAACACAGCCATTGCTACAAATAATGAATCATATATGTTCAAACGAAATACAAATAGGCTAAGATATTCCAATATAACACAAGCAATTTTGTCGTCTACTCCTCGTTGAGAGATAAAATTATAGGAATGAACATCGACGTACCTAGTAGGATATACTATTACTCACCATTAGGTTTTCTTAATTATCATATTAACACCTGTATGGTTACTTAGTTCTCAATATTATTATCTTATAAGATTCATTATGATCATATCTTGTTGGATACCTTACGTTAATCTTTACTAAGTTTTCATATATATGCATATTTACATATACCATGATTAATCAATGCTCTTAGGTATCCACAATACAATAGAGTATCACATCACTTAACTCAATAAAACCTAAAGGGGCGTGCTTGTCTACTCTACAATTATTCCAAGATTATCAAATGAGGGAACATCAAGCCCCGAATCCTCATCAAGTCATTTCTTGTACAATGGGTTATGTGACTTTTGACACAAGGGAGCATTTTCACCTCCCCTATTTACCTTTTAAGATATTCGTACCCAATGACATAACCGTCGCCCTCTTATTCCTCTATAATCATTGGTTATGCATAAAATCTGTATTTCCTAACTATACTTCTCAATTATATCAATACATGTCAAATCAATTTATTTTCGTTATACAATACAAGATAAGTTCTACGTTATTATGTCATAAGTAATATCCATATATGTACAAAATATCATATACACATCTTGCAATGTAAAGATTTAATTTTTATCAATCAAAATCTCACAAAAGATAAGTAATATAATTCTTATCTCTCTGCATATAATCCTTTGATAACTTTTAGTTAACACAATCGAGTTCACCATGTTATCCTAAGACGTATAAAAATAACCATACTAAACTTAAATTCTAATCTATAATTATATCAATTTACCACTTATTTTTATTGGTGTGCCATAATCATTAATATGCTAAAAATATGAATATCAATTTTTTTAACTTAATTTTGGTAAATTATGAAATAAATAAAGCAACAATAAAAAAACGGACGAATTTTATTTCAGCACAAAATGTGTTAGGATGGATTTTTAAAATAAATAAGATGATTTTAAAATATTTAAAAATAAAACAATTAAAAAGTTTGATATTCATTAAAACAAAATTATTTGAAATTACAAAGTTTATAGGCATATATTTATCATTTTCAAAATATAAGTTGACAGAAAACTATCATTATCCTAGTGGTTTGGTCTTTCTTATTCCTCCCTTAGGTTGTGGGTCCAAACCTCATCTTATGCATAAAAACCTGGCCTCTGTTTTGTTATTAAATCTCTTTTTGGAAAAACGACACCTGAGAATTTTTGCACAAACATGTGGTTTTTGGGAAATTTTGTGGATTTGAGAGAAACAACTTGAAAATATTACTTGGGTTTTGCCTTGGACTTTCTTTGCTTTTGGTTTGTTGTGAAGGAAGAAGAAGAAAAGGAAGAAGAGAAAAGAAGAGGAAGAGCAAGGCGATAGAGAGAGACATGTGAGAATGAGAAAGGGGAATAAACAAATAAGAAGAAGAAAAAGAAAGAAAGGGACACAGGGGAGGTTGGGAGCAAGTAATCTCTAGTCTCCTTTGAAGACTTTTGCCACATAATGCCAACATGACATTTTCGTAAAAAAAAACTGCAAAGGCTTTTTGGCATTTTTAAAAGACAACTAAAATTTAAATTTATATTTTATATATTAAATTATACACAATTATACCCGTTAAAATAACGGGGGTGACAACTCATCAGAATCTTGAGGAGCTCAGTGCCTCTATCTCTCACCTTCGAAGACGGAAATGCTTAGGAAATCGAGATTCCACAACGTGATCTTCATTGTGAGTTTATCCTGTGATTGCTAGGCTTGCAACAATATCGAGCTTCAACGATTGTTGTGTCAAACAACTTAGATTATCGTAGTGAACAACTCAGCTGCCAAAGACGAAACCAACGACGGCAAGGAGAGAAAGAAAAAATAACCACCTATGTTAGATTGAGGGTATTTTGGTATACACAATTACTTAATTTGAACATATGGATTGATATGTAACTTTTGTTAACATCTTAAGATATCCTAACATTTGGTACTAGTAGTTTTCTAAAGTCTAACATTCCTATAATTTCCGTTGAAAATTGTATGTGCTGGACCCATTTATGATATACACATCAAGCTCAACTCATTTTTCATTCATATTTGTATGAAGTGCTGGACGGATACGGGCCTTCATATACTTTTATCATGCTTAATAAAAAAATTATAAACAAACTAGGAAAAATAAGTATGGTATATGATAAAAATATTAATTGTTAACACAAACAAATCATGTATTTTATAAAGAAGAAATACCTTTGTATTTTGCTTATATATGTATATTCTTTTTATTATGAAAATACTCAAAATCACACGTGTTTACATAATCAAGCTCAAAATATCGCCTTAAAGCTATTAAACTTTTTAAAAAACTTTATAACATTTCGTAAATACAATTTAAAACATTATTAAATCAAAATACTAAAAAATCAATCTTAAAAAGTTAAAAACTCTCAAAACAATAAAGTATTTACGTAATTGAAATATCTATTTATGCCTTTTGCTTGTATTTTATTTAATTTTCAAACCAAGTCATATTTAAAAAGATGTTCCATATAGATAAGGAAGGATAACCTTGAAATTTTAAAAAAATTAATTGCTTTAACAGATATTTTGAGTGATTTTGTAAACACAAAAAATGTTCTATATATTTTTATAATAAAAGCTAAAACGAGAGGTGTTTTGAGTATTTTGCTTTTAAAAAATTAGAGAACCTAAAAGGACAAATTTATCTTTTTCCAAGGACACACTTCTTGTGATTCTCACCCTGGTCTCTCTCTTCTCTCTGGGGTAAGCTCGCCCCCTTTGTCTACCAAGCTTCATGCCAGGTTTTTTCAAAGCATCAAACAAACACCACACTTTTTTCTTCATTATTTTAAACCTTATACAAATACCCATTGACATTTGCCAAACCCTCTTCTCAAAAGAATCAAAAACTTCTCCCAAATGGTTGTTAGTTTGATGCCATGTTTGTCATTTTGCCTACCTAGTGAGCGTTTTCAAAACAACCCTCTCTTTTGGCCTGCCATTCATCTCTTTCAACAATATATTTATCCCACTAAATTACAAATAAGATAATAAAAAAAAAAAACGTACATATAGATTCTAGAACTAGTAAAAGCATCATTTTAAGAGCTCATTTTTTGTTGTTTCTTGCCTAAATCTTCTATATATATATATATATATATATATCTATGTATGTATACATCATATACGGTTACACACAAACAAGTATCTAATTCTCTAAGCTTAGCAAAGAGATAATGGAAGTGACCAATAGATACATAACAGTAAAGGGTCATGTAGACGGGAAACCAAGAGAGTCTGACTTTGAGATTAAATCTTCAACAGTTTCTTTATCAGTTCAGCCTGGTTCCAATGACATTGTTCTGAAGAATCTGTATGTTTCAATCGATCCGTATCAGATAAACCGAATCAAGAGCCAGAGTTCCTCTCACAACACTTCAAGTTTTGCTCTTCCGGTAGCTCCCGGAGAGGTAAAGCAGCTATAAAAACTATGTTGAAGGTCTTTTTTGTTTTGGTACCAATTTCTTTTTTTTTTTTTTAACAAAAATGAAAAGAAAGGTGGGGATTTTTTTATCGGTGTCTTTGAAAATGATACCCAATAACTGGTTGTTTGGTTGAGTGGTGGAAATTATAGTTTCTATCACAAATTTAGTTATGAACAGTATAAAGCTTACACATGTTACAATAATAATAAAAAAAAATTGCTACAGTGTTAAGCTCTCACATGCTATAATTAAAATGGTTCTAACCAATGGTTCCCACCACCCTTTCAAACATTAGTACTTTTTTCCTTTTTTTTTTAATTTGCTTAAATTTAGCGCATGTTTATTTTTTATGTACTTTAAAGTCAATAGACTCAAATTTAGATTTGAGTATCAAGAATCCTTTAGATATGTATTTGTTTCTCCTAAAATTTAAATATTTCGAGTATCAAGAATCAAGTCCTCCTGAATTTTTTATATTCAGATATCTTTGCTACAATAAAAGTTGAAATTCTCTTTACTATATTTGAGGAAAAACATCAAAACTTCTTCATTTGATATCCAAATCAGATGATTCTTTTTTTATTGTCTTCTTAGTGAAGAGAGGAATAAATTAAGATCCATACTGCATATTTTTTAAGATTATTAACATTAAAATTTTATTATATTTGTTAATAAATCAAAAACTATTTTCACTACTTCTACAAACACAATTCCAATTTTATTTCATACTCATATTAAACCTTAAATGTACATCCAAACATTAATTCAGATAACAATTCAAATCATTAACTTAAATCATAATTTCAGTCACATAATTCAAATCAAATCACCAATTTGAATCTATTTACCAAATAGACCAATGTCTGAAGTGGATTTTGTGTATTAGAAAACTACAGTTTTGAATGATTTTAATATTTCTAAAAACACGAGATAGATTCTTGCATTTTGATTAAACATACCGTTTGATAATGTTTTCAAAATAAGTTAAAATGATTTTGTTTTAAAAAATGAGAATTTTTAGAGAATTATCCTAAGACTGTTGTTGAAATTTTTGTCTCGAAAATTATGCAAAAAAAAATATTTCTTAAAACTCTTCAAACAAAACCAACAGTAAACATTATTGAGAGTAAAATGTTGATGTTTGTTTGGACAGAGTTTTGACGCTTATGGAGTGGGTAGAGTTCTCGCTTCTGGGAATGCTGAATTTGAGAAAGGTGACTTGGTTGTGGGAGTGATTACATGGGGAGAATATTGTGTACTAAAAGGAGAATACATGTTGAGGAAATTGGATCCCATGGGATTTCCTCTCTCTCACCATCTAGGGATCTTTGGTAATTTTCCAAATCCTAAGACAACTTCCTTGTCAATTTATTATATTATATTTTCATAAGTAATTCTTTATATTATTACAATAATTAAAACATAGTTTTTTTAGCACTTATGCCCCTGGAGCTGTCATTTTCTTCCCTTGATTTCTTTTTTGGCGATTTATTTACTCGAGTTTCAAAAGAGTAACAATTAAGTCTAATTGTGACTGGAGTTGAACCCCAGGAAAGTCTATTAAGGTGTTTGGAGCAATGGTTTAAATCATTAGTTTAAACTATGAATAATATAAAGCTCTCTATGTTATAGTAAAAAGCTACAATAAAAGGCTATCACATGCTACAGTTTGCAAACCCAAACTGATGGTTTAAACTACTCTTTCGAAACCCTATATGACTAGTTCAGAGGTTAAATTACCCAAAAAAAAAAGTTTTAGGGACTTGAATACCAAACTATGAGAAGTTAGGGGGCGCAATTGCAAAAATCATTGTGATTCTACTCCAAATTTAACCTCTCTTATATTGGAATCAATTGCTATTGATCTTATAAATTTAAGGACCAAATTGTCCAAAAAAAAAAAAAAAGAAAAAGGACAAAAATGCCAAACCACAAAAAGTTCAGGGCACATAAGTTACTAAAAATCTCTTGAATGCTGATTTGTGGAAGTCACCCCTGATCAGAAATCTGACACAGAAATCTCTAGAAATTTGAAATGTGAGCATATTTTTAACCGATGCTCTTTTTTGCCATGCAAGTTTTTCTTAAGGCTGCAATATCAGCCATCAGTTATGCAGTTTTGAATGGAGGACTCTAAGGAAGTTGCGTAATCTGACTGGATTTTGTTTGTTTGTTCTTGCAGCGTTTAGCGGTCTGACAGCGTATGCCGGACTTTTCGAAGTGGGCAAGCCTAAGAAGGGTGAAAAAGTGTTTGTATCTGCAGCTTCTGGCTCCGTCGGCCATTTGGTTGGACAATATGCTAAACAGTTTGGTTGTTATGTTGTGGGAAGCGCTGGAAGCAGAGAAAAGGTAACCCGTTGGATTACTCTTCTGTTTGTAAATTGATTTTTGGATCTTGTGACACAAATAAACAATGTTTCAATTCTTTTGTTATATATAGGTAGCCTTGTTGAAGGAAAAACTTGGATTTGACGATGCGTTCAACTACAAGGAAGAAACTGACTTGAAATCAGCTCTCAAAAGGTAAATCCTATATTTGATGCTTTTAAAAGATGCGTTAAAAATCTTGCAATGACTAAAATGAACAAGGACAATTCCTTGATAGAGTATTTTTTTTTTTAAAAAAAAAGAAAAGACTATTGAGTATTGTTTAATTCTAAATAATCATATTTTGATGATAATCTATCAATTTTTTTGTTCTTTTTACTCTGATGACGCGATTTTCATGCGATATAATGCTGATAATAAATGAGCGGTATCAAAATAGATCCCTACGATAAAAGTTCCTAAATAAAACTGCATTAATTATTATTATATATTATTTTGAACTTAAAAGTTGAGATTCAAACTTTATACTTTATGACAGTGTTAAGTGCCAAATTACACTAGACTAGATTGTGCCTGCAACCACGTGTTAACTTTGTTTGCATATAATTATTGTTAGGTACTTCCCTGATGGAATAGATGTCTACTTTGACAATGTGGGGGGTGAGATGCTAGAAGCAGCAGTAGCCAACATGAACATCCACGGTCGAATTGCTGCCTGCGGGGTGATTTCGGAGTACACGGATGCTGGGAAGCGAGCTGCGCCGGATATGCTGGAGGTTGTGTACAAGAGGATCACGATCCGGGGATTTTTAGCAGTGGATTTCCTGAATCTCTATCCGGATTTTCTCCCAGCTACCGTGGATCAGCTCCGCACGGGCGCAATCCAGACGGTTGAAGACATCTCAAGTGGTGTGGAGAGCATTCCACTGGCTTTTCTTGGACTGTTTCATGGTGCTAACACAGGGAAGAAGATTGTGAAATTGGCAGATGAATGAACTCGTGGGAATCCTTTTTGGCTTGAACGATCAGTAAAAAATTTTGAAATATCAGTTCCGATTTTGATGGAGCTTCAACAGTTTGGTGCATGTAATAGTTTTGTCTGATTTTGGGCACAGAAAATCACAAAATCTCCTCCCAAGTAATAAGATTGCATAGCGTATTTAGCAACGTAGATTCAAACTAAAAAATTTTTGTTCAAATCAATTTTTGTATAATATTTTTTCTTACAAACTTTAAGTTGAAACAATGTTTTCAGTCAAATCTTTTGGTTTGAATCTATGTTACCTAAATAGCGATGTACAATTAACATTGTTCACAAAAATTACAAAAGTATTTCATAATCAGATTAACAATTGTTTTGAAATCCCTCCCATTGGACGCCTTTTAGTTGACTAAATGTCACAAAAATGGACAAAAGTTTTTAACTATAATTAATAATATGGTTGCAGTTTTTTTGGTAGGAATTGAAAACAATACTTATCGGTAGGTATCTATTTTTCGGCCATCATATTTATAGAAAAAAAATTTGATAAAATTTCACGATTTTAAAACATACACGATATTTTCATTAGAGAAGTCCCTTAATATGTTTCCACATGCCTATGCCCAATATTATTTGAAGTAAAAACTCATACTAATTTTGACCGGAGTTTGAAGGGACCAGAAATCTTAAAATGATGCTTTCGTAATATGTAGGAACTCGGGAGAATTTGTATCTTTCTCTGTTTAACATGGTTTATTATGTGACATCCTTTGGATTTCTTTGTTTTGGGACACAATGATGGATCAAAAGTTAGAAATTGAATATTGTTACATGGCTTCCAGAGATTTGGTAATGAATCTTTTAACATAAATATAAAAGGAGAATAAGTTGGGTGCTTTCAAGACATTTGAAATTTGAAAATGTTTTGCCGTTTCTTTTTATGAAACTTGTTTTTAGTCGAAACTTTCTTTTAGACTTTTAATTTGAAACGTTTTTTTCTCTTCTAAGCTCCAAAACGTTTTTCTTTTCTTGTTCTTCATCCCAAAACGTTTTTTTTTTTCCTTATAAAATGTTTTTTTTTTTAATTTTTTTTCTTTTATTTTTATTTTTATTTTTTGTTAACATGTTTAACACACACATACGGATGGTGTGCTTTTCGACTATTGTCCCAAAAGGGATGATCCACACATCCAAAATATCAAACCTTATGATTAAATCTTGATTTCTAGGTTATCATGTAATTAATTATGTTAATAAAAATAACCACTTATATACGCTAATTAACTTAACGTACTCCTAAATAACTATATGTCATACTTAATTTGAAAATGACTAAACTAGGCCTTGATACTCTTTGGCATATTAATAGATGTCCATTAAATACTCTAAAAGTAGTCATAATTCATCATAACATGCCCTATTCTTCATAGCACAATGATTAGAACACTAGATTAAGAGTACTTGGAAACATAGTTAGAACTACAAGCTGAAATCAAAACATTATAACATGTGAGAGCTTTATACTGTAACAAACTTTTGCTTTATAATGTAACATAAGAGACCTTTACACTGTTAGGACTTATTAATTCCAATTAGGTTTACAAACAAAGTCATTATAGTTAGACCCCTTAAGTTTTTGTTAACCTTGATTCACTTTGATAAATCAAAAATTAGCATAAATAAGTTGCCTAACAATGAAAAGTCAAAGGATCTCTGTGACGACCCTCACTACGTGGCCGTCACTTAACTTAACTTGGTCGTAAACTTAAACATACTTAATAATAAAGTACAAAATTTCAGGATAATTTTTTTTTTTTTAAATGGATTCTTGTTGTGGAATCCTTGACATGAAACCTTAGAGGGAATAATGATTTCTTAAAGAGAATGAATTCTCAACA
>CAMOHE010049248.1:115496-148179 GCA_946598075.1 Artocarpus hirsutus
TATAAATCTTATATGATTTGGAGGAGTTACAAATAAACTAAGATCTTCTAACACAAGATCAGCACTGTTGTCGCCTACTCCTCGTTAGACAAATTACATTGAATCCCACTTGAGAGATGTAAATATATAGGGATAAGTATTAACATGCCCAGTAGGAAAAACCATTACTCACCTTTAGGTTTTATTCATTACCACATTAACAAATGCATGCTTAGTTAGTTCTCAATAATTAATTATCTTATGAGATTCATTATGATCATATTCTGTATATACCTTACGTTAATTATTACTGAGTTTCATGCATATACGTATGTATAAGTAATATAGTTCATCAATGTTTCTAGGTATCTACATTTCAATAAAGTGTTCATCATTCAACTCATTGAAAACCCAAATGGGCGTGCTTTTTCACTCTCTAATCATTCCAAGAGTGGCGGGTGAGGGAACATCAAGCTCTGAATCCTCACCAATTCGTTTCCTGTATAATGCGCTCTGGGACTTTCAACCCAAGGGAGTGTCATCATCTTCTCTCTATTTTACCATTTAGGGTATTCGTGCCCAAGGATTTAACCGTTACCTTCTTCATGTCTTACCATTCCTCTATAATCATTCGTTATGTATAGAGTTAGTATTTCCTAACTATGCTTCTCAATTATTTCAATACGTGTCAAATCAATTTATTCTCGTTGTACAAAATAGGACGAGTTTCACACTATTGTATCATGAGTAATATTCATATATGTTCAACATATTATGTACATATCTTGCAATATAAACAATCAATTTTAATTAACCAAATCTCACAAAAAACGAGTAATAAAATCTCTATCTCTTTGTAATATATCCACTAATAATTTCCAGCTTACAAAATCATATTCGTCACGTAAGCTCTAATTACGTCATTATCTTAAAACGTATAAAATAACTATACTTTAATTTAAATCTTAATTTATAATTATGTCAATTTACTATTTATTTTTATTAGTGTGCCATAATCATTAATATACTAAGATTGTGAATATCAATTTTTTCAACTTAATTTTAGTAAATTATGAAATAAATAAAATAACAATAAAAAAAACATAATAATTTTATTTTGGTATGAAATATGTTAAAATGAATTTTTAAAATAAATAATAAGATTTTAAAATATTTAGAAATAAAATAATTAAAAAGTTTGATATTCATTAAAATAAAATTATTTGAAATTACAAATTTTATAGAAAACTATTTATTATTTTCGAAACATAAGTTATCAAATGACTATCTTTGTCCTAGTGGTTTGGTCAACGACACGTCATGTTTCACCTGGAAAAACTCTTACAGAGAACACAAAATCTAAATTTTTGTGTTTTTCTTCAAATCTTGATTTTTGTAACAGCTTTCTGAGCATAAAAACAATATATAATCATTTCTATATAATACAAACTCATTTTCATAGATTTTCATACTCAAAACATAATCAAAATTTACGCTTTGAGTTTGAAAAGTTTACCTCAAATTTAAGCCAATATGTTGTTTCAATCACCAAAATCTCCTTTTTTTTCCTGATCAACAAGTTTGTGAGAGATTGTTTGTGAATTTTAGGAGAAAATAACTTGAAAATTTTGAAGAATGTTTGAGCTCTTCCTTTGGTTCTCTCTAGTTTGTCCCACTGTAGAAGAAGAAATGAAGAAATGAAGAAAAAGAAGAGGATGATCAGGGAGAGAGATAGCGAGTCACGGAAGGAAAATTGGGCTTAATCGATACGAGCAAATAACTGGGGGAACAAAGATTGATTGGAGTTGGTAAGTGTTGGTGATTGTTTTGTCTCCTTTGGAAGCTTTTCGACACAAAATGCTAGCATGGCATTTTTGTAAATAAGTGGATGATAAAGACAATTTGGTAATTTCAAATACAACAAAATTTTAAATTATCCCGTTTACATATTAAATTTTATAAAATCATACCGTTTAAAATAACAGGTATTACAGTTTTAAACAATGTAATTTTAACCGATTATCCTACTGAGGTTTTTGTTCACATTTTATTGTTTTAAAAATTCCTCACCTAGGTTTGGAGAACCAGTCGGATTTGGGCTGAGTTCAATAATCATAAAGTATGAGCAGAAATAGTATTTTTCTTTAAAACTGTTGTATATCACGTATATTGTACAACTTGTCCCAATGTCGATGTGAGTCTTATAGTATTATCTATTTTAAAAACAATGGCGACAATCTTGTTATATTATTTTTTGTAATTTAATTATGTAACTTTCTTCACGAACAAAGTTTTTTGTGATGGTGATTACTATTGCCCATATGATTTTGCCTGAGTATTTGTTTCATTTAATTGTTTTATATATTTTCATTTATTTATTTTAATTTAATTGTTTTTTTATTTCGGTCCTGGCCCCTGCTCCTCTGGCCGTGACACTCATGTTATATATTTCAATAACACATATGGCTCTGATATTCCTGATCCTTATCCATTCAATGGCAGGTACAGTATAATGGAAGTGACCCACAGATACATAATATTGAAGAGTCTCATAGATGGGAAACCAAGAGAGTCGGACTTTGATATCAAATCTTCAACTCTCGTTCCATCAGCTGAGCCCGGTTCTAATGACATCATTCTGAAAAATCTGTATGTTTCAATTGATCCATTCACAATAAACCGCATGAAGAGCAACTATTCCGCTGCAACAAGTGCTTCAACTCTTGTGCTAGGCATAGCTCCCGGCAAGGTAAACCCGCGCCATGGAAGTAGTACACGCGCACGCGCAAGCGCAAGCATACATATATATTATTCGAATACCTGATACTTCTTGTCTACTGAACTTTTTACCTACGATTTGGCAATTTTAATTATGGGTGATTTGGATAGGCTATTGATGCTTTTGGTGTGGCGAAAGTTGTGGCCTCTGGGAATCCTGAATTCAACAAGGATGACTTGGTTGTGGGCGTGATTTCTTGGGAGAGTATACCATACTAAAAGGAGAATCGAAATACTCGTTGAGGAAACTAAATCCCATGGGATTTCTGCTCTCTTACCACGCTGGAATATTTGGTAATTTTTCAAAGGAATTTTTCTTTTTAATTCATCACTAATAGTAACGATCACCACAAGACATCTGCGTGTGTGTTCTTGATATTTTCAATTGATTATGGTTAGTCAGCGATGGTCGTGGAGAATATCATTTTTCTGTCGTATTTCTCAACATCTTTGTCTCCCAAGAGGTGAATACTTGTTCATATTTAAGCTATGCCAGTTTTGGGTTTAGTCATACACGCATATTTTTCTAAACTGCAAAATGGGCATGGATTTCTGGGTGGTAAAACTCAAAAGAAAGTGTTGAATCTCATTAAGAATTTTTTTAGGGCGTCAGCAAAGTTAGTTAGAACCAATTTTTTAGTTTAAAACATTGTAGCATATAAGTGCTAGCAATTTTTTTTTTTACTGTAGTATGTGATAGCTTTATGCTATTTTTAATCAAAAAGTTAGTTCTAAACAACTTTGCCAACCACTCTGTTTGTTTGCTCGCCTTTACAGGGCATAGTGGACTCACGGCGTATGCTGGGTTTTATGAAGTATGCAAACCAAAGAAGGGTGAAAAGGTGTTGGTATCTGCAGCTTCCGGGTCAATAGGCCATTTGGTAGGACAATATGCCAAACTCTATGGCTGTTATGTCGTTGGTTGCACTGGAAGCAAGGAAAAGGCAACTAACTCATCGCTGATTCTTATCAACTGACGGTTAATGAATCTTGGAATCAGCAGAAGAAGTATTTTATACTCTTTTTGATAATGGTTTAAGTTTTATATATTGATTGCTTCTAGGTAACATTGCTTAAGGAGAAGCTTGGATTTGATGATGCATTTAACTACAAGGAACAGACTGACTTGAAATCAGCTCTTAAAAGGTATTAAAAAGGAGAATCTTTGGTAAGATATAAAAGAAAACACGCTACAAGTAAAGTACAATTCCGAATCGTTAGATCATATAAGATTGAGAAAATTTTGATAATTTAATAAATAGGGTGTTTGAAAGAGTAGTGAATGTTGTAAAACTCTCATATGGTATAATAAAAGTTTACAGTGTAAAGCTCTTATATGCTACATTTTTAAATCTAAACTAATGGTTTAAACTAATCTTTTAAACACCCTAAAAACTTGATGAAATTCTGACGGTTAAAAACTGTTTTATTGATAAGATATTTTTCACACCTTAAATAGAATTCTCCTATTAAGAACTCCATAATAATTGTTGTGATAACTTAAAAAATTATACATTAACATAGAAAATTTTAGGGTAGGCTATGACAAAAAGATGTTATCTATAAGAGCAATTTTTAAAGACAAATTATATTAAAATCATATCCGATTAAAAGAAGTATGATAATCTAACAAAACCTGCGAAGATCTAACAGTTAATTTGGCTTGTTGGCAATTAAGTACTTTGTGGGTGCACAATTTTTCTGCAGGTACTTCCCTGATGGAATAGATATTTACTTTGACAATGTGGGGGCTGAGGTGCTAGAAGCGGCGGTGGCCAACATGAACAACCATGGTCGGATTGCTGTTTGCGGGGTGATTTCCGAGTACTCGGATTCCGGCAAGCGAGCTGCGCCGGATATGCTCTAAATCGTGTTAAAGAGCATCACGGTCCGCGGATTCTTGATGGCGGATTTCATGTATCTCTATCCTGATTTTCTTTCAGCTACCGTGGATCACCTACGTGGGGGCAAAATTCAGACACTTGAAGACATCTCAACTGGCGTGGAGAGCATCCCAGCAGCTTTTGTTGGATTGTTCCATGGTCATAACATTGGAAAGAAGATAGTGAAACTGGCAGATGAGTGAACTTTGAGTGCAATAATTGAGAATTCGAATCTTGCTGGCTTTTTCTTTTTAGATGTAACGGTTATAAGAATATAAGGTGACTTACTATTTGTTAACTAACAAAATAAATAAACAATTAACTAAATAAATAAAAGAATGCCTAAAAAATGGATACAATACAGAAATTATGGAATTTATCAGTAGTTATTAAATTTTAAATATTGAAAACTCACAATGACATATAAATGGTGGATGGCTATGTTCTTTTTTGGACATTGAAATATGGTGCTTGAGAGAGTAGTATAAACTATTAGTTTAAGTTTGAGAACTGTAGCATGTAAAAAATATATATTGTAGCTTTTTACTGTAGCATGTGAGAGCTTTATATTGTTTACAGTTTAAACCATTTCTAAACATCCTAAAGCTCTAATTTTGAACGAAAACGATTGTGCAACTTTTTTTAAAAGACTATTTGTCCCTCTTTTTTATATTTTTTTATCTATCCATTTGAATTTTTCATTCCTTCTTCCACGTTGATCAAGCATGTAGTCAAGTTATTTTTTACTTTAAATTTTAAAGTTAAAAAACCTTTTATGAATTTGTATAGTAGTTTAGTTTATATTTGCTTTATTTTGAATTTCTAGTTCAAATTTTGAGTATATGAAGACAAAATTTAGGGCATAACGAGAACATTTAAAAAACAGTGTATACATACATTGTGTGTGTGTTTACATACATACATATATATAAGTGTGTGTGTTTATGAACATTCAAAAAATAATAACAACAAATCCTATGATCAAAAATAAAATCAAAGGACAAGGTAAAAGAAATATTGTAAGAAAAAATAAAAAAGTTTACAAGAAATTTAGAAGAAGCCTCATGGGATAGGAACGGTCGCCTCTTGTAGCCTAAGTAATATGAGTGGTAGTATGATAATTTTTGCTAAGTATCGCGTAAATAAACACATTAAAAAAAAGACATAACATGTAATTTTGTCTACATTCCTCACAAATTAACATATTTTTGTCCTTTCTAGAAAGTAGTTATGGACGCGTAGATCTACAATTAAGATCCAATTAGCATTAAATTAGAAAATAGATCATGAATGAATTGGGCTCTTGATCACTATTATTAGGTCATAAGCAAGTTTTAAAACACAAATTTTCAAGTTAGTATATATTAGAAATGCAAATAAAGTTGAAATATAGGGTACAAAAATTAAAGCGCATAATAAATATAAATACTAAACTGAAATTTATAATGGTCCACTCAAAAATGAGCTACATCTATTGTGAAGAGTCTCTTCACTGCTGATAAAAGTTGGTACAAATTACAAGAGATTTTCTAGAAATCTAAAAAGAACTGCAGTGTTTTTGTGTGAGATTTTTTTTTTTTTTTTTTTGCCCAACCTCTGCAAATGGGGTATCTGGGCCTATTTATAGAGGCCATTATCAACATGTTTGATTTTCCGAGTTGAAAACGGTGGTCTTGGGCAGTTAAGAGGTAGTCAGACATGTGTGTTGTGATCATTGGTTCCACGTTATGGTCTTCCTCAGCTCAGATAACTATCAAGTTCGTGGATTGCAACTTCCTTTCAGCGGTTACTCGTCTCAGATTAATCAACCCTCTGAGTGAATCAAGTATTTTGACTCCAAGGACTGCTAAAATAACATGTTTCTAGTGGTTAAAACGAGCTAGACATCTCAGGTCACCTTAGTTCTTCTTGCCCCCGTCGACTAGAACGAGCTCTCCAGTATTTGTTAGTCGATCACATGAAGTGGGTTCGTTTGGTTTGATGTATTCTTTCTTTGGACCACAACATCAGAAAAAATTACAATACGTGTCTAAATTACTGTTATGAAATTAAAATCTAATACAATATTCAAAATATCTTAAAAATGTCCTTCATGATATAGTAATTATCTTAATGATATTACATATTGTACTATATAATTACATATAAATAATTTTAATGATATCATTACGAGACATTTGTAGAATTTTTACAAATTAGAGTTATATTTTAATTCAATAAATATAATTGAGCCAATTGTCTCATTAACCCCCACAAGTCAACCTAGCGTGGCGATTGTGCCTTCCATTTGGGCTTCTTCCAATCAGACCCAACACTAGTAAGAAAATTTGCATTTAGATTAAAGGCAAATGAATTATTATCACTGTTAATACCAAATTATAAGCACTATGACACTTGGTCCTTAATTTTTTGCGTGACAAAGTACTCTGTAAACTTTTATCTTTTTAGTACTTGTTGTCACTAACTCTAAAATTGAAAGAGATTTTTAAAATTTAAAAATTACTAAAACATTTAGAGAAATAGTTATATTAAATACAAAATGTTCTTGTTTTTAAGGGTGCCAAAGAGTAGTGAAGAGAACATTTTACACTTGATGAACTAATTTTGTAAAATTTCAACATATCATGCTATGGGCATATGATTTCCCTTGTTGAATTAAAGATTTATTGTTAATTCTATAGTTGGGATCAAAATGCAAAATGCAAAAAAAAAAAAGGTCAAAAAGTAATCAAAGAAATATTACCGGGTCAAAATGTCTTGATACTCATAATTAGGGATTAATAATGCTAATAGCCTTTAGAGAAAATATTTTTGTAAATATTCTTTGGATCTTTCACTAACATATTTAAAAATAGTCAAAATCATAT
This sequence comes from Artocarpus hirsutus, assembly GCA_946598075.1. NCBI lineage: Eukaryota > Viridiplantae > Streptophyta > Magnoliopsida > Rosales > Moraceae > Artocarpus > Artocarpus hirsutus. The sequence goes on from CAMOHE010049248.1 coordinate 123,004, forward strand.
CAAAATAAAAAGATATACGTCAAACAAAACCCAATACATTTTTTTCTTCTTTCATGAAACTTTTTTTTATTTTTACAAAGTTCACTTCTCTAACTCCAAAAAAAGGTCATCAAATCAAACATTTAACACAAAAACACTCTAAAAAAAAGCAATCTTATTTGACCTTATAAAGTTACAGTCTCGTTGTTTATCAAAGCTATCATCAAAGTTCACTTCTCTAACTCTAAAAAAAGATCATCAAATCAAAACATTTAACACAAAAACACTCTAAAAAAAAGCAATTTTATTTGATCTTATAAAATTACAACCTTGTTGCTCACAAAATAATAGGTGCTAATTAAGATGAAAATGGTTTTTCAAAAAAAAGAAACACCCTCAGCCTTGACCAAGCCCTTTTCTTCCCTTGCAAGCAGAAATTGAAATGACCCGCCATTTGAAACTCATATGATTCAAAGAACCCCAACAGCTCTCAAAACCGACCACCTCATTTCCCTCTCCCGAAAATGCAAATCTTTAAACCAACTCACCCAAATCCACGCCCATTTCCTCAAATCTTCCCCACCCCATCAAAACCCACATACCATTTCTCAACTCCTCTCCATCATCGTCACCTCCAACAACAATTCTTTCTTCTCCTACGCTCGCTCGATTTTCAACTGCCTTCGCCACCGCAACACTTTCACGTACAACACCATGATCAGAGGCTTCGTCCAGTCTCGCTTTCCTCTCGACGCCGTTCTTTGTTATTCGGACATGTTGAATTACGGGTTGAGAGCTAACAACTATACTTTTCCTCCATTGATCAAAGCTTGTACGCTTCTCGTTGACAATCCGGAGATGCCGGGCCAATTTGTTCATGCCCACGTTGTGAAATTGGGTTTTAGCGACGACAGTTTTGTTATTACCGCACTTATCGAGTTTTACTCGTCGGTTGTTCACGACATGAAAAGTGCACGCTCTCTGTTTGATGAATGTTCGGAGAGAGACGTGGTTTTGTGGACGGCTATGGTTGACGGGTATGGGAAGGTCGGAGACGTTGGGAGAGCGCGAGAGGTGTTCAATGAAATGCCCGAGAGAAATGCAGTGTCGTGGAGTGCGATGATGGCTGCTTATTCTCGGTTGAGTGACTTCAAAGAGGTGGTTCGTTTGTTTGGGCAAATGCAAGAAGTGGGGACTAAGCCGAATGAGTCGGTTCTCGTCAGTGTTCTTACCGCTTGTGCTCATCTCGGCGCTGTCACGCAAGGATTGTGGGTCCATTCCTATGCTAAGCGGAATAAGCTTGATTCGAATCTGATCTTGGCCACTGCGTTGGTTGATATGTACTCGAAATGCGGCTTTGTGGAATCGGCTTTAGCAGTTTTCGAGGGTATTACAAATAAAGACGTGGAAGCATGTAATGCCATGATTACCGGGCTCTCCATGAATGGTAATGCCAGAAAATCACTCGAGCTCTTCAAGAAAATGGCCGTAGACAGGATTCAACCAACCGAGACCACATTCATCGCAGTGCTCACTGCTTGTACTCACGCGAAAATGGTTAATGAGGGGCTAAAGTTATTCAATGAAATGGACACTATTTATGGGGTTAAACCTCGGCGGGAGCACCATGCGTGTGTTGTTGACCTCTTGGCGAGGGCAGGAATGGTAGAAGAAGCAGAGAAGTTCATAGAGGAGAAGATGGGAGGGCTCGGAGAGTGGGACGCCAACGTCTGGGGAGCGTTACTTGGTGCGTGCAGAGTTTACGGGAAAGTTGAAGTTGGAAACCGAGTTTGGAAAAAGCTAGCTGACATGGGAGTGGCAGATTGTGGAGCTCATGTTCTTTCTTATAAAATGTATACAGAAGCTGGCTGGGAAAGGCAGGCAAAGTGGGCCAGAAACATGATCTCAAAAGCGGGGATGGCGAAGAGACCGGGATGCAGTGTGATAGAGGTGAATGGTGTGGTTGAGGAGTTCCTTGCTAGTGATCTTTGCCATCCGCAAGCACAGGATATGGCCAAGATGCTTGATTCTTTATTCAAACTGGTGAACTTTGAGGATTTTTTATGCGGTATAATGTTTCGTGGTGCAATCTTGAGATTGTTTATAGGGATAATATAGCATTCTTTTTTCCTCAACATGGATTGTATGTTCAACAATACATAAATAAATGCATGCTTTTTGTGCCCTCGTCCGCCTGTTAAGGAGAGGCAATGACGGAGCTAGGATTTTTTTGTTAGGGGGCTAATATCTTATAATACATAAGATTATATATGTTCAACTTTTTTACTTTTTAGGAGGGGAAATTTAAGTAATTTTTTAAGTATATAATTTATATACATGTATATTATATAAGTGGGAAAAAAAATTGAGCTTGCTAGTTCGTCTCTGAGGAGAGGCGCGGACGGGGTCGGAAATTTCCTTTGCGGATGACTTTCCCACGCCTGGTCTAATCCTTACTATGATATTCATTATTGAGGAATATTTAAGTGAATTAGAAACCAAAAACAAAAAGTTGAAATTCTTCTAGTTCAAGGTTCTTACTATACAACCAAATTTCAACAAAATATATAGAGAACAATATTAGAGTTAGGGTTACATTAAATACATGTTAATAATAGATCACTTGTATAATTTTTTTAAATATAAATGTTAGGGTGGAGATTGTTCTTCAATCCTTACCCTGATCCCGACTTGAGGACAAGAAGTTATCCTTATCATCGCTCCAAACCCTGTTAATAATCTCTTATTCCCGCCTTATCAGTGGCAGGCGTTCATGAGGCCTATACCCAAGGGGATAAATGCCATCTCTAAAGCCAAGTAATTTTAAATATGGTCTCAAAGTTTGTGTCATTTGACCGTTTTAGAAAATACGCGCACTAACTTTGTCAGTTTTGGAGAGTGTTTGAGAATATTCTTAGAACTATAGGTTGAAACTAAAATACTATAGCATGTGAGAGTTTTATATTGTAGCGGTTAAAACTTATTAGTTGCAACTAGATTGTTAAAAAAAGCTTTGAACGTTTGAATTGGAATATAGATGCCAAAAATATGTGCTGGCTAATGGTGGGCATACACCCAATGTAGAGAATGTTTGACTCTCGATCTAAAAAGAGATGGAGAGAGAGTGCCTGCTTACCGTACATTCTTTTATCCATTGAAATAACCTAGAGAGCAGGAATTTCTGAATTATTTGGCACAGCTGTGGCTCACTGGCTCAATAAATTGCAGATAGAGTAAGGTAACAGATATGCTGTTTTGTATTATTTTTCTAAGGGTTTCTATGAATTCAAAAACTATTTGCGGGTGTGTTTATATAACAATTTAGATGAGAAATCTTTGTAGCCAAAGCAATTTTTGAAAAGATTCTCCAAGACTGCTAGCGTAACGTTGTACAGGGTGTTTGAGAAGTATCATTCGAACCACCAGTTAAAATTAATTTTTGTTAAAAATACTATAGTATGTAATAGATTTACGCTGTAACAACTTTTACTTTTTACTATAAATATAAAAGCTTTTTACTATTTATAAATTATAACCATAAAAATTGGCCAAAATAGCTAAAGGATGTTTGGCTAGTGGTGGGAACCGTTTTTATTGTAGCATATAAGAACTTTACATTATAACAATTTTTTTTTATTATAATATATGAGAGCTTTATATTATTTATAACTAAATTTGTGATAAGAACCTCCCTTAGCGAAACATAGAGTAAGAATGTTACATTTCTTAACTTTTCAAGCGCTCCAACCACTAGCTAAAATTTTAACCGGATTAGCTTTTAGCTACCTCCCTAGCCAAAAATAACGTGGTAGTAAGAATAGCTAAATTATTTTTTTAGTTATTTTAATATTGATTAGACACAAAGTAAGATGATATAAAGTAAAACAAAAAGTCAAAATTGCAATAAACGAGAATTGCATCAATTCAATGGTAAATTTTAGTGGGTGTTTAGAAAAATGGTGAGAACCATTTTTACTGTAGCATGTGAGAGTTTTATATTGTAGCAATTTTTTTTATTGGTACTGTAGCATGTGAGAACTTTTTACTGTTCATAATTGATTTTGTGGTGGGAACCACCCCCAAAACCCTAGTTAAAAGAAGGCTGTTATGCAAATACTGTAATAAAAAAAAATACATGTAAATGTATATGAAAATTTAAGATGGAAAAAAAAATAGATCAAGGAGAAAAAAATTATTAATTATGAAAAAAATATAAGAAAGTGGTGAATAAAGATGCTAAAAAGATAATAACAAACTCTAAGATAATACATCACACACACACACACACACATATATATATATAGAGGCATAAACAAAACTCTATGGGCTAAAATCATAAACTAAACTGCTCAAAACGTAAAAGGTTTGTACCGTGGGGGCTTCGCCCCTATACCCCTGACGAGATCAATAGTGGGCTGCAAGGCCCAATCCCTCCATTACCACTACAGATTTTATGAAAAATTTCACATTTATTCTTTCACTACAATTGTCCATCGTAAATTTTTTTAGCCAAGCCAAACTGAATTTAGATCATCATACTCTAACAAAGGCATATGGTTGGAATGGGTTACCCAAAAGTTGCCAGCTAAAATAGCTAATTTAGCTAAAATTTAGCTAAAAATGCCTTGGAGTTGCCCCGAAAGGTACTAAAAAAATAACCAACTAGTATATATATGTTTTTTAACTGTTAAATCTTTAGAAAAATATAATTTTAATTAAATCTAATAATTTGAAAACATGCGCGACCGATAGAGATTAGTATTCTTAAAGTTGTACTAGAACTCTGATAACTAACCTCCTGTTTGGCATAGTAGTGGGAACTACGATTCCAGCACAAACTCAGTTATAAACAATATAAAGCTCTCACATGTTACAGTAACAATAAAAAAAATTACTACAGTGTAAAGCTCTCACATATTTAAGTAACATGGTTCCCACCACCGATTTTCACATCCTTCCAAACACCACATAATAAGGTTTAATAAACTTTACTCTTTAACATTTTCTTCAAAGCCGTAGTTTTTACTCTTTCTTCAATTATCTACAAACGGAATAGGCATAAACAATGCAGTTAAACCTATTTTTCTTTTTCAAAATTCCCATAAAAGATTCAAAATACTAGAGAAGGTTCACAGAATGAAAGAACAGAGTTTCCAATCTACTGCCAGGATACATTGTCCAAACCGTAGGGCGTTTGGTTTCGTCAATTTTTACTAAAATTTTTAGTTACTACACTGTAAACCTTTTATATGCTACAGTGTCCAAAAAAGTGAAACTATTGTATTTTTAACCAAAATTTATTTAAACCATGTTCTCAAACACCTTACTTTCAGCTATTATTTGAACCAAATACTCGATATGACAACACTTTCAGCTTTTGATCTACACCAATATCGAATTGAATGTAAAGGGTAAAAACATAAAGCATATGTTCTATAAAGGGTAGTGGCAATTTTTTTACCCAGCAAAATCCCTATAACTTGCTATCTAATACATCTATCGAGTCAGGACCTCATCCATCATTTTTTGTGTCAATGGCAATTTCCTGCCCGGTTTACCAATTATAAATTGGGTGCTTTTGGTTCAATTTCTTGGTCCTCTTCTGGTATCAAGAACACTGCTTGGTGCGAAAATCCTCCGTGGTTAACAAACCCGTGATGAGTTTCTTCAGCCTTTTGGCACCGGGACCTGGCTTAGGCTTGGTGATATTTGCTATCAAATAATCAGAGATTGAGTTTCCTTGCTTACTCAACCATCCACCCGGCACAAATCCGTCAGCGTTGCATCCCAAGAGCTCGGTATCGATCTTGTTGAGAACAGTTTCGTTCCTGCCGAATTTTCTCGCAAAGGGTGCATTGCTATCTACCATCCTCTGGAAGTCATTGGCGGTTAGGAAATGCGGGTGTTGCTTAGGAGGGTTGTCCCATGATATGAAGTGGAGATCATGGTTCACAGTCGTGTTTCGAAACTCATCTGCGTTGCAGATTACTGTGTGGAAGTAACCTTCAGGTGAAGAGAGAAAGTTGGCATAGTACATAAGGATTATCCTTGGAAGGTTGTCCCAACCCCATACACAAAATTCTATGAACGGGCGAGAGAGCATCATCCAAGCAGAACCTGAAAATGTCGTTATAGATAAGACAGAAATATTCAGCATCTGTAATTTGTTAGCCCAAAAAGGACAGAAAACAACAAAAAGAAGCTTAATTCAACATATCTCCTATCCTCTACATAATTCACCGTTAATAATCAATCCAGATTCTGACTGGCAACAAGTTTCAAGACAGACTAAAAATTTTCCGTCAGAACACTTCTAAGTTTCTTTAAAAGCAATTACTACAAGGTACAACAATGTCAAATTTCCAAATAAATGAATGCTAAAAACCGGAAGTATAATGTAAGAAATGCTCACTTGTCCGGCAAAAGGATATCAAAATTCCTTTGTTTTTGGTATAAGAAAGAAAAAGCAGATTTTGAATCTAGGACAATGATTCTGATCAGGAGCAATATCAGAGCTTATCACCCCAATAGGCCTTAAAATAAATGGCTCTTATTAGTGTATGCATTCTGTAATGCTTTCTTTCAGTTCTTTTACTTTGAATTTTGGCACAATGAAAGACGATGTGCATTCACATAGTGAAGAAAAGAACAACAGAAATCCTCACCTGTGAACAGTTTATAAGCAGTTGGCACACCCCTACTCTCCGGGACCCAAAATACGTCTGATTTGTGTAGACTATACAGCCCCGGATCGATTATAACAGGTCTTGCTCTCTGAGACCTGAAAAGTGGTCATATAAACAACATCTTGTAACGGCACTCAACATGATTTTTCAAAGTTCTAATCTGTGGTTTACGAACTAAATTAAACCAAAAAAACACATAACTAGAAAGACATAACGAGCCACTCACTCCTTCCAGCCGATGTCACTGGTATGTTCAATAAAATTAAGGTGTCTTGGGATGGTTGACAATGTATGAAGCAGATCTGCATTAGAGGGGAAAAAAACACATACTTGAGGACTTGGGGGACATGACTGTTTGAGCTCAATCATTAGAATCAAGTACCCTTAAGCCGTTTCTTACACCAAATCTAGATGGGCAACAAAATGGCATCACCACAAGGTTTTACGCTCCTCAAGAGAGACCAGATTATGAAAGAGGTAATATAACAAAACCAGAAACAGACACCCCACCTGCCCTACTTCTCCTTTGAGGAACCTAAAAAGTAGTAAAACAAATATACCCGACAAGAGCAAGAGCCAGCAAAGTTCAGCACAATAATTCATTCAGCATTGTCAGAAAACGGAGCAAAAATAGTAAACAATTTAGTTGCTAAACATGCACCGACTTTTGTCAAAGTCAAATTGGGAAACTAACCCATTTTACACAAGATAGTAAGTAAGCAACAAAATTAGTAACAAGACAAATAGCCAATCTTTTAGAACCATTAAATTCCACCCAATACTAAATCGTTGAGTGTGTGGAGGCTAATTATCGCCCTAGGTTTGGTTGCCCTACTTATACTCATATTAGTGTCATCAAATTTGGGTATTAAGTCAGAGAAAAATACAGAGGGTCTGTGATGGTCGTGTAACTTGTAATTGAAAGTGGACGTAACTCTAACCGAACCACTACAAATCTTGTTGCGTTTTCTTGTTTTATTTTGTATTATTATTATAATTACTGCTCTCGTTTGGTAAAGATTTAATCCGTAACACAAACAATGTCTCAAATGCAATTAACACACAAAACCCAGATCAAAAACACAAATAAAAAAAATTAAAACAACAACAACAAAAACAATGTTCACAATAACAAAAAAACAGGAAAGTTCAGCTTGTGAAAAGTCCTCACCATCCTGGGTCACCAAAGGGTAATCAGAAGCACTCAGATTAATAAACCAATCCCAATCTCCACCGTCCTTCAACAAAATGGCAGCAGCATGGAGGGTATTGGTGACCATTGTGGGCCCTCTATAAGTCACCAAATTAGCCCTCACAATCATCCTAACATTACGCACTTTTCCAAAAATGGGTTCATTTCTAACAAAATCAGCCAACTCCAATCTTTCCTCAGCTGAGGCCTCCAAGTCCAAATGAACAACATACTGGTTTCTTGGATGGTAAAGAGCTTTCAAAGTTCTTTTTAAGCTTTGCCCATCTCCCATTGATCCAGATATCAAGTAAGCCAATCTGGGTATTGGGTCCTTTAAGACTGAAGAAATTCTTAGCTTGGATTCAACAAAACGTGGAACAAGCTCATTGTTCTTCTTTTTCTTCTCCTGGGTCTTGTAGAAATGAGAAGAATATAAAGTTGAAGAGGAGAAAACAAAGATGAAAACAAGGAAAGTGGTTAAGAGTAGAGAGAGCATAAAAGGGGGGAACCATTTCTTCTTCTTTAGTTGCTTGTTAATCTCCATTATTATTCTCTAAAAGGGAAAAAAATGGAGGATCTAATCTAATCTATCATTCTGTTTTGGGGCTTTGCTGTTGTTGGTGTTTTTTTTTTCTTGGTTTGTGCAAAAAGAAAAAACGGAGGTCCGGGAATGAATGTGTGAACTGCTCGTAATTATTACTACTTTTTTTTTTTCGGTGTTGCGTTAGTGGGTGAGTGAGTGAGTGTTTGTGAACGGTGAATGTGACTGAACTGAAATAAAGTAAACGCGGCTTGTACATAAGGGGGAAAAAAGTAAAATTTCAAAGAAAATTTATAATAAATGTCACCAAAAAAAACTAGTTTAAACTTAAAAACATGGTGTTCGAGAACCTTGTTAACTTATTAATTTTAATTATTATGGTATAAATTTTTTTATATGTGTTAAAATACAAAGTAAAAATATATTATAATATAAAATTTTTACGTATTATATATTTTATTTTAATTTATAAATTTAAATTATATTCTCAAACATATTTTTAAATTTAAAAAGTTAGGTTTTTATTAAATTTTGTTAAATTATTTTATATTTTAATAAATATAATTTTAACATGATTATTTCTGCCTCATAATTTTTATACCCTACTTTGTAAATGTTAAATTTTTAAATGGTGCTCGAGAACCATGTTAATTTATTAATTTTAATTATTATGATATAAATCTTTTATATGTGTTAAAATATAAAATAAAAATATATTATAGTATAAAATTTTTACATATTACAAATTTGATTTTAATTTATAAGTTTGAATTATATTTTCAAACATATTTTTAAATTTAAAAAGTTAGGTTTTTATTAAATTTTGTTAAATTATTTTATATTTTAATAAATATAATTTTAACATGACTATTTCTGCCGCATAATTTTTATACCCTACTTTGTAAATGTTAAATTTTTAAATTTATTAGTGCTGGTCTACTGTGACTCTAGAGAGTGGCAGTCACAATCTAAGGACACCATGGGAGCCATAGAGTGGGGACTAGTCAGCTATGGAGAGAATTATTATGACGTCCTTTCTGTGGGACCCAAGCATTAATATATGCTTTGTTTTTCTTAGAATCCTCACTTGAAGGTTTCTTTTTCGTTTTCTATGAAAGTGCAAAGAATCCAAAGCCCTTGGATCATAGGTGGGTTTCTTGATCCAAGGGCATCTGGAATCCCTTTTTTTTTAAATGATCCCCACTGTAGATTCACATGGTGTTCTGCTTTTGCTCATTTGGGCTTTGAGGGAATATGGTTTTGAACAGTCGACGTGGGGTGAGAGAAAGATGATTTCAGAATTTGGCTGCACGGACGAGAAATAAAAGATAATGTCATGCAACATGGGAAAATAATAAAATAGATAATGATGACATATTATATAGTTGCATCCAGTTAATTAATTTTAAGATAGTGGCATCAAATGACGTTACGTTATGAACACAAATGTTATTCACTACTTCTAATATTGTATGCAGCTATGCAAAATTTTGAGGAATATTTATAAGGTATTTAAAAAATATGGTTAAAACTAAAATTTTTAAATTAAAAATTATAGCATATGATAGCTTTACATTGTAGTTATTTTTTATCATTATAGTATATGAGAGTTTTACATTATAATAATTAAAAGTTTTAGTTAAAATTGATTTTTTACCTTTTTATGCCCTTTATTTTGGGTTTACACAAAAACCATATTTTTTATTTTGATATTTTCAAATATATACCTTACTATCATATTTAATATATAAATTTATGCCTTACCTTAGTCTATGTTTGTTTTTTACTTTTAAAATGACTAAATTATTCTTAAGCAAAAGAAGGAAAAAAACTAAAACTTAAAAAAATAAGAAGAAAAAAAATAAAGAAACATAAAATAGCTCATTTTTAGGGTATTTTAAACATTTTTTTGAGGTCAAAACTCTAAGTTTAATTTTTTTTTTATTTTTTCTCATTTTTCCAATTATTTTGGGCATTGTAGGCCAAATTTGAGAGTTGACTAGGAAAAATGTATAAATTTATGCGTTAAATTTAATATAAAGGCATACATTTAATAAGATCAAAAACCAAAAGTATAATATTTCAATAAACTTAAAACACATGACATAAAAAGATAAATAAGCTAAATTATTAATGTTATATGACCCGAGAGTGGGACTAATCCTTAACATTACGGCTAGCAAAATTCGTGTTTATGTCAGCACGTTTATAGCACGACACGTTTAGGCTAAACACGAATACGGTACGATTAAAAAAGTGTCAGAAATATAAACACAAACACAACCCGTCTATGGCACGTTTAATACAGCATAACAAGATTAACACGATTACTAAACAGGTCATGACGGGTTGACACGATAACAACACGCATATGGTACGTTTACAACCCAGTTAACTAAAAATTAAAAAAATTTAAAAAAAATAAAAAATTAACAAAAATACAATATCTAATTAATACTAACCTACTACAAATATTTCAAACATTTTTATTTTTAAGTTTAAATATGTTATAAACGGACGGGTCGTGTCGTGCCATATCGACACGTTTACGGCCCGTTTAATTAAATGTGTTAAGGCATGTTAGACGTGTTAGCACGAATCCAGCCTGTTTATTTTGGTGTTATTCATGTCAACCTATTTATGGTCCAATTAATAAAGGTGTGGTCCAAAACGTTTATCTCGTGTCATTTTCGTATCGAATCATTGTGTCGTATCTGAACTTGTTGGTCCTACTTAACATATATGAAAGAGTACATAAGACGTGCACTATTTATTCTTTCATCTTCTAAAACGATAGTGTTTTTTGCCTTTTCTTTCTCTCTTTTTCTCTTTTTTATTAATCTTTTTTAACTTTTTCTTTTACTAAATTCCCTCAATTTTTATATTATAGTGTTCGACTTGTATCTTTTTTATTTTAACTCTGCTATTTAAGTGTCTCATCATTTTTTTTATCTCTGTTTGTCTTCCATCATCTCTTACAAATGGTGCTTTACTTATTTTTTTTATCTTTTTATTTTTTGGTGCTTTATCCTTTTTTTTCCTCTTTATTTATAGTGTATTTAGCAAACATGTATGAACTAAAAAGATGAATTACAAAACTGTAGCATATGAGAGCTTTATATTGTAGTTTTTTTTTTTTACACTATAACTGCTAAGGGTTTTACATCGTGGATGATTCGAACTGACTATGCCAAATGAAAGGTTATTTCACTTTTTTCTTTTTTCTTTCTTCTGTTTTGGCTATATTTATCTACCGCAGCCTTTTACCTCCAATATTCTCTTATCTTTTTTGTTTATGTTCATCTTTCATTTCTCTCTATTTCAACTTCATTGTTCTCTCTTATAGATTTCTTAAACCAACAATCTCAACTTTCTTGTTAGAATAATATTTTTGTTGCAATCAATTTTAACTTTTATTACGATTAATTTCTCCACATGTTTTTATGTTTTTTGGTTTCTTTAAATTAAATAACTAAATCTAAATTTTACTTGGTTAAAGAAATATGCAATTATGACTCCTTAATTAATAAATTGTCTACTTTCATACAAAATCTCACACAATTATCACAGGTGGGGATTTTAAAAAGATAAAATAATAAACAAATCACTTATAAAAAATATCTTAAAAGGAAAAATAACTTTTTCATTAAAAAAATAGATTGTGTCACAAGTATGATTTTTTTCCCTTTTCAACTATATATTTTTTAATTTACTTGTTTCTTACTCGTAAAATCATGCATGTTATATTTTGTCTAAAAAAATCTATTTATTAATTAAACGATAGAAACAATATATTTTTCATAAATCTTGAAGCATTTAGACCTTAAAAAGTGAATATTAGTGGCCAAAATAAAACAATTACATATTTATTTGTAATTTTGAATGTCTAATCAAATCAAAAATTGATGAAATAAATTTTGGTAGCATTGGCCAAGAAGCGCCAACTCTAAGGAAAAGATAGATAAAAAAGGAAGAGAAAATTACATGTTATGTTACAATTTTAAAAGTTTTGTTTATTTATGTCACACTTAGAAAAGTTTATGCTACAACATCATTCATATTTCATGTTGAGTCATGCCACAAATGCACGTGTGTTATATTTATAAAAAAGTAAATCTTAAAATATGACATTTAGTGAATTCTCCTAAAAAAAAGATTGTTTTGACTGTAATCCATCCATCATCTTTAGACACCTTGTTGGGCTCCCAACATTGTATTTTAGTGCTTGAGCTCACATCAGTGAGGTTGAGATAGTGGTGTGAGAAAGATATCAATTGGGCCAGCCCAGCCCTCTACAATGTAGGGCTTGGCCTGGCCCACCTGCCCTTATACCATAGCGGGCCAATTCTCTTAAAAAATACACTTATTTTGCCTTCAACCTTAAACTTAAAAAAAAAATAAGTGTCTACGAATCACTATGGTAAACACTTACTTATCTAATTATTAATTTTGACTAATTTATAATGTTCATACATATATTACAAGTTTGAAACATAAATTTCTATGAAAGTCATACATTGAAAAAAAATCAGAATTTATTTTTCTAATATTCAATATAATATTTAGAAGTTTTTCTTTATACTTATTAGTCCCATGATTTTATATTTATTTATTATTAAAAATTATTAAAATAAATAATTAAATAAATTTGGTATAAAATTATAAGGTCGGCGGGCCAACCCGGCGTGGCACGACCCTTTAAGGGCTAGGACCTAGGCTTGAGGGAAGACCCCTCGGCCCGACCTAGACACGACCTTTTTCTGTATAATTAACAACACATAAACCAGTAATATATGTTATAAACTAGTAATATATTTTTCTAATACAATTCCAATATTTATGCAATTGATTGTAAAGAAGTTAAAATGTTCTCTTTTCAATAGAAAGTGTAAAATGTGAATACTCCCAATAGGAAAAAGAAACAAAGGAAAGTAATAATTGTCATTATGAGAGCCGAAGTTTTTCTCTTTGATAAATAAATAAATTATTAAATAAAGATGAGGAAATGTTTCTGGAATTTGTTGTCTTTTATGACAAAAGTTATTAACTTTATTACTTTAAGAATCTTACATATATTCAAAAGGAAGTGTAGAATCTGATTGCTCTCTTTGAAAAGGAAGGAAATAGATGATGTTAATATCGTATGCTTCCCAAAGAAAATGGAAAGAAAAGCTTAATTCGCTTTCATCCCTCACGAGCCATAGTCGTTAAAAAAAAAAAAAAAAAGGTGGGCTTTGAGGGGGCGTATGTAATTTTTAATTTCACACAGTTTTCAATGCAGTTGCTTTAAAAATGCTGTTGTAAATAACATTTGAAAAATAAATGAAGGAGAAAAATAGAAAAATATCTTCACTTTCTTTTTTCAAATGAGAATACGCTCTAAACTTGTTTTTTCATTCTCTATTTTATTTTTTAAGGTTTATATACTCAAAAGAATCTGTATAGCAAAATAGCCAAACATAACTTCCTTTATGGGACCAACATCATTTCCATAAAAATCTCATTTTCATTGTAAACCCAAAAAATTTTAACCATTAGTACTTTAATTGAATATTTTTTAAGAATTTTGGTGACACTAAAATTGACATAGATTTTGCAAATTCAACGAAGTAATTTTTATTTGAAACAAATTTATAAAATTTGACTATAGATGCTAATCGCGAGAAAATTAAATTTTATAAAAACAATTTTAAAATATTATAATTTTCAAGATTTTACAAGGGCAATGAACATAAACATTTTGAACCTTGTGTAATTTTTAATTGTCTTATGTTATCATGAGATGAATATTGCTTATCTATATTAAACTTATAAATATGAACTTAAACTAAAAGAAATTAAAATACATGGACTAATCGATTATAAAAAAAATTCAGGAATCAAAGTATCAATGTGCTTATAATCCACATACTAACAGCACTAAAAAAGATTGGGATTGATTAAACAATCATAGAGTTAATTACATAATTATACTTCTTAATCTTAACAATTTTTCAATTTGTCCTTCTATTTTTAGATACTATAAAGGTATCCTTTAAATTTAAAAAACTTATTTCAATTTCATTCCTATAAATAGAAAAAATTAGGCAAAATGACATAATTACTATTAAATAATTATGACAAATATCTCATGGAAATAAAAATATAAAAACTCCTAAAACAAAACATCAAATTTCAAGAAAAAAAAGTCTTAAGTTTTATGACTTTTTAAATATTAAAATATTTTTTCATAATTTTCTCAAGAAAGAAAATATATTTTAAAAATAAACTTAGTCTAATTAAGGGTATGCTTATTTTATCTTCATATTTTTTTGTCCAAAAAGTCTACAGGGAATAAAATTGAAACAAGTTTTTTAAATTCAAAGGACACCTTTATAGCTACTTAAAACAGAAAGATTAATTGAGAAATAGTTAAAACTAGAAGGTATTGTTATGTAATTAACCTAACAATCATATCTCATTGTTTTAATTATTTTTCAATCTGTCTCTTATTTTTAAAAAATACAAAGATATCTTTTGAGTTTAAAATACTTATCTTGCATAAAAAACTTATTCTAATTTCATTCTTATAAATAAAACAATAAGAAAAAACCACATAACTATCATTAAAAAATAATGAAAAATAATTTATAGATTTAAAAACATAAAAAAAAATCACAAAACAAAAGACAAAATTAAAAAAAAGGGACATCTTAAGTTTTTTGTTTTTTCAAATGTTAAAATATATTTATTCAAAAAATTCTCAAGAAGAAAAATGTATTTCATAAACATATTCTGTCTCATGAAGGGTTCTAAAATGCGAAAGATAGAATTGCAGCAAGTTTTTTGAATTCAAATGACTTTTGTAGTTTTTGAAAATAGATGTATAGATTAAAAATAATTAAAACTATAAAGCATAGTTATGTAATTAATCAAAAAATTGTTTAGTATTAATGAATTTTGAACATTTTGTTAGTTGACAAACAAATTATTGCATTTTTATTTTTACAACTCTATCTCTAAATTTCAAGATCCATGGTACTTATGGCTCAATGCATAATAGTCTTAAACGGACAACAACTAATGGACGGTTTGGAGTTTGGACCACAAGCACGCAAGTGACTTTCAATTCAAAGCCGGGGATAAACAAATTTAAAAAAAAAAAATTGAAAAATGATACCATTAGTTTATTTTCTATAAAAAAATATACAAAAAAATAACTTATGTTTAGCAACATTGATTAGAACCATAGTTGTGGCTACTAAATAATATAAAGCTCTCACATGCTACAGTCAAAAAGTAAAAAATTACTGCAGTGTAAAATAAAATATCTAAGAAACATTAATTAGAACCATGGTTGGGGTTACCAAATAGTATAAAACTTTCACATGCTACAGTAAAAAAGTAAAAAATTGTTACAGTGTAAAGTTCTTACATGCTACGATATTTTGAACCACAAATATGGTTCTAACCACACTTTTCAAACATCGTATTGGGCATATGAGCAATAGCCAACGCCAAGATGACGTTAGCGTTGGGCATCTGATTGGAGAGCAAAGGCGGCGTCAAATTGGCGTTTTGCACCAATTTGGTGCCCGATTGGAGTTGCCCCTAAAGTGGGGAAAACAAAAACGTGAGACTCGGTAAACTCTTTAAAAGAAAAAGGAAAAAAAAAGAGGGGAAGAAGAAGAAAACTGCCTATTAGCATGACTAAAACTTCAGCCACTCATCAACTTAGCATTTTGGCAAGAAGACCTGCGAATTTTCAGCTCAAAAAGGAAAAAAAAAATGATCATATTCAAAATGTTCAGACTTTCTGAAGGTAGGAAAAACCTGGCACTCATAAAGTTTTTTTTCTTTAAACCAAAAAATAACCGTTCAACCATGACTATCACACCTTCTCAAAAAAAGGGGAAAAAAAAGAGACAAAGGAAAAAAAAAAAAAAAAAGACTATTAAGTGATGAAAATAACCCTTCAAGCACGCAAGGAAACCGTCAACCTTGCCAAAGTCTGCGCCTCAAATTGCGAACCATATGGTTGCTTTCTTTCCCTAACTTAGAAGACTAGTTTCATATACAGTCAAGAATCAATGCCGGCCATATCTGAGTGTGACGTCCTTAACACTATAATATGTTAATCTACGTGGTCTTTAACGGTAGAGACTATGCGGGTTTGAATTGGTGTCGTATTTTCTTTTCATTATGTAATATATATCTTGACGGAGTATTTAAGAAAGTGATTTAAACTCTAAAATTATAATTGTAAGTAGTATAAAACTCTCACACTTTATAGTATGCGGTTCAAACAGCAGAGTTAGAAAATCTTCTAGAGACACCCTATTTATTGTCATCAACAGTGATAATTTACTTGATCAATACTCTTTTATTGACATGAATATAATATGACAAAAAAAGTTGCATCGTGTTTAAGGTTTGGTCTGGAGATGACCAAGTCAATTGTTTCTTTTATTATTATTACTATAAAACTTAAGAAGGTGGTGCTATTTAGGTTGGAATTTTCTGTTTAAAACAAATCTATATCTAGGCGTGTTTATTATACAGCAACAAAATGTAATGAGTTGGAAAAAGAAAAGAGGATTTTTTATTCCTTTTTTTTTAGCTTTAATTATCTATCAAGACTGAATTGAAATAAAATTAAAAAGCAAGAAGTTTAATATCTTTTTTAGCGTTTACTGAAATTAGAGATAAAAATTTCTTACCAATGAGAAATTACTTAAATTTCCATATCATGCATGATTGAATAACCATTGGCTTAATATATATGTGCATATAAATAATTTGGTATTTATTTCAATTAAACGACAATTAATTTCAAGAAAGGAATTATAATTGATTTTTATTATCATTTCCAACATTATGTAATTCATAACTTTAGAAGTAAATAACTAAATAAAATCCTTTTTCTTTAATTTATTTGAAATAAATATGAGATACTTCCTTAATATGCTCGGGATTAATTTGCCAAATTAGAGATGTTTGGTTTGAAGGAAAAAAATCGTTGGTAGGATGCCTTGTTTTTATACTTAAAGACCTTTTTAGAAATCGCATTGATAAGTAAAGGGCCAATATAAAGGAAAAGCCTAAACTTGAGCCAAAAACTATTTAGATACTTTTTCTTAATCAGCAATCAACGTAATAATTTTGCATAAAGAAAAAAATCAACATAATAATTGCATATGCCAATATTTAGCAGATTTCTTTTTTCAGGAGACTGATTTGGTCTCCTATTAGTCGTGCTTGATAAGGTCTTGCAATCAATGCATGCTCTTTTCCACTTTAGGAATCGTTTGGTATTATTTTTAAAACAGATGATAATGTTTTTATTTTGAAAAATAAATTTTTTTAAGAATTGTACTAAGAGTGTTTTTAAAATTTTTGATTCTAAAAACGTGCAAAAAAATTTTCAAAAATTTTAAGAACTAGAACATATGGGGCCTACGTGTCCCTCTCAAATGTTCTCTAATTTGAAAATGTCTAAAGACTAAAACCATTATATGGAGAAAATTTGCATTTTCAATACGTTATTTAAAGTGGATTAATACTAAGTCTTCCACTGCACGGATTTATTTATTTTTTCCTTTATTCATTACCTTGATAGGAGTAGAACTTTAAGAAAATGCAACAAAATTGAAAGATATCTAATGGGAGGTGGATAGGTGGATTTTTTTTTTCTTATAGAACGGGAGGGGATATGTCACCAATTTCAAGTAGGGTTTAGAGTGACTCGAACCTTCAACCTATGGTTGGGGTGAAGAGATTAACAACCAACTAGGCTGCCTTCACTCATCATGAGAGATGGATTAGAAGAATACAATTTTTCAGAGTTTGTTTTCAAATATTCATTTTGAGATGGGAAGTCTATTTTATAGCATGAAAACGCATGACATTAAAAAACAATTGGTTCCACCTATTAACTGGAATGAAATGCTCAAGGAAAAATAGTATGTATTGGACTTCATAGAAGGGCACTCGAGTAAATATTAATGCATCTTTGACATGGCAATTTTTATGGTGGAGAAGACAATTTTTCTTTATCGGTGGAGCATGAGTATTTTAGCCATCGGATTCTTTTTAATAGTCTGATCTGCGATTGAAACCAGTTCTATATCACGCGCTGGAAATTTTTGACATGGATAATCACAAATCCAATTGTTGAAATCCTAATCTAACAGATGAAACACCTTGCTCCTTCAGTGAAGCATTTCTCTTTTCTACCATAAGTATTCCTCTTGACACTCCTTTACATGAGATGAAAATATCCAATCAACTAATATTGATAGTTTCCATAACACTAAGAAAGACCAGACAAAGAACAAACAAGAAATGAATAGTCAAAAAATAAAACCAAACACTAAATAAAAGGGATAAACACATAAACAATTTAGAGTAAAAAAGGCTCGTTATTATGAACCAAACCAAACTAAACATTTAAAAAAGAATAGTTTAAGGTTTGGCATTGAAAGAAGAGAATAGCATTGTCGACGCCTGATTAACTTATGTACATTACATGCACGACCTAATGTAACTGCCTACCAAATCACTCCTGACACCACTAGATGCATCGCACAACTAGGGATGAGACTTCATGAATGCCGAACCCAAAACGAGTTAGCACCTTGCCCCATTCTGGATCAAATTTGGCCCTATGTCTTGTAACAACAAACACTGACCCGACCATTATTTCAATTTTAGCATTCGGATCTTGCGCATGAGAAATACATGGCTCGGGAGTTCGATGATGCGCCCTGTGTACAACATGTACTAACATGTAACTTACATCTCTCTTAGCAAAAATGTAAACCAGTAAAAATCTTGAGTAAAAGCAAATAAAATAGGTTGGGTCTACTTTTGAAGCATAGTTATTATTTATTTAACATGCGAATACCAATTCTCTAAAGGTGGATTTCCTCTAATTGAACCCAAATTATGTTAGATGCTATATTTAAAATCCGGTTATTTATTCAGAACCAGGGGCGACAATTCGTGTTGGTAGGTCGTGTTCGTGTCGGGTCGAAACTCAAAGATGTAGAAAATAGCTCAATACTAACCCGGCCTGTGACACGGATGGGTTGAGAAATTCTAACACTAACAAGATTCGTCTTGACACAGGTTGAAACGAATACGACTCGCCCTAACCCGTGACATATGACACGCGATCCTCTATAAACCCGCAACCCAAAATCAACCTATGACATTTTATAACTTTAAATTTATAATTTATGCACCAAAATTACATAAAAGTAATATAAAACACAAAATTTTCAAAATTAAATCAGTTCTATACTACAAACACATCTAACTTAGTGTCAATTTGTTGATATTAATATATTAGGACAAAATATTTTGTTTAAAATAATAGACAAATAACCTGCAGGTCAATTTAGTGTCGAGCGGGTTAACACGAACTCGACCTGTTTTTAGACAGATCAATTTCAGAGTGACGTGAAAAATGACTTGCGGCTTAACTTTTTTGACACAATTTGTAAAAAATCATGTCATATCGTCTTGTCGTAACCTATATTTCGAGCCCTATTTGGAACACATTTTATGCATAAATTATGCTTTTTTAAAAAAACAAGATAGCATCTTTGTATAAGATATTGGTTGGAACTTTAGAATTTTAATCGTAAACAATTTAAAACTCTCACAAGTATCAAATCAAACTACTCTTCTACCAAATACTCTAGAATGTTTGGTATAAGAGCTTCAACCACTGTTTAAATACTAATTTTCAACAATGGTATATTCAAATACCAATTTTCAACATTAAAAAAAATGACTTTCCATAAAAAAAAAAAAAAAAAAAAAAAAACAACCTTCAAATTCACCCTCAGTATAACCCTTATTTATACACCCAATTAAGAAGCCCAAATCCGAACCGAGAGAAAAGTCAGTGTCCTCTCTTCTCCCTTGAATAAGACGCCCTCTCTCTCGTCGCTCCGATTCCCATTTCCCTCCTTCTCCTTCCTTCCTCCCCCAGATCCCTCCACACGCTTATTTCACGCGCTAGGATTAGGGTTAGGGTTTCCCTTTCTTCTCCGACGATGGGGCGTGGCGGCTCACTCTCCGACGGCGTGGTGAAGAAAGTCCTCCTCTCCTACGCCTACGTCGCGATCTGGATCTTCCTAAGCTTCACCGTCATCGTCTACAACAAGTACATCCTCGACCGCAACATGTACAACTGGCCTTTCCCGATCTCCCTCACCATGATCCACATGGCCTTCTGCTCCTCCCTCGCGTATCTCCTCGTCAACGTCTTCAAGCTCGTCGAGCCTGTTTCCATGTCGGGCGAGCTCTACCTCAAATCCGTCGTCCCGATCGGCCTCCTCTACTCTTTCTCTCTCTGGTTCTCCAATTCCGCCTATATTTACCTCTCCGTCTCCTTCATCCAGATGCTCAAGGCCCTGATGCCCGTGGCTGTGTATTCGATCGGAGTCTTGTTCAAGAAAGACGCGTTCAAGTCCGACACCATGCTCAACATGGTCTCGATCTCGATCGGCGTCGCGATCGCGGCCTACGGCGAGGCCAAGTTCGATTCCTGGGGCGTTCTGCTCCAATTGCTGGCCGTCGCGTTCGAGGCCACAAGGTTGGTCATGATTCAGATTCTTCTCAACGCCAAGGGAATTAGCTTGAACCCGATCACCTCGCTGTACTATGTGGCGCCGTGCTGCTTCGTCTTCCTCTGCGTTCCGTGGCTGATCGTCGAGTATCCGTTGCTGAGGGATACCTCGAGCTTCCATTTCGATTACGCCATTTTTGGTACGAATTCGCTCTGTGCCTTAGCGCTGAACCTGGCCGTGTTCTTGCTCGTAGGAAAGACCTCGGCACTGACCATGAATGTCGCTGGAGTTGTGAAGGATTGGCTCTTGATCGCCTTCTCTTGGTCTGTGATTAAGGACAAGGTGACGCCGATCAATCTGTTTGGGTACGGATTGGCTTTCTTGGGCGTTGCGTATTACAACCACGCGAAATTGCAGGGCCTGAAAGCCTCGGAGACGCAGAAGAAGGCGCAGCAGGCCGATGAGGAGGCTGGGAGGTTGCTTGGGGAGAGGGAAAGTGATGGCAGCGGAAGGAAGAGCGACACGCAGAGTTGATTCAGTGGCGAATCTTGAAGCGTTTCCTTGTGAAAGAGACGAAATAGAGAACTAGATTAGAAGACAATGTTGTGAAAGAGCAAGGGAAATCTAAGCTTTGGAGGGGCATTTTACCATCTAGAACCAGGTTTTCATTTTTGTTTATGCCGGTTTAGGAATTTATCATAATATTATTTAGGATTTTTGATTCTCTTTACAATGTTAGACGGTCTGAGGATGATTTGGGTCACTCATTTTGGCCATTTTATGCTTATGACCGTAACAGTTTAATGTGAAGGTGTATCTGGGGTGATTCCTAAGTTCTTTGACTAGTATATGGCATAATTGAGGATGGTTGGATATGTACTTCTTCTATTCATTATATACTTGTTACCCGGTATCTACATTGAGTGTATGGATAATAATTGGCATGTTTTGTTGAGATGATTCATTTGTTTTATTGTTCTGTTTTTCAATTTTTTTTAATGTGTCCCAAATAAGTAATGATAAGGTGGAAGATCTAACAAAAAACAAGAGACCTCTCCTAAGGGAGTCAAAAAAACCAGTCTTTAAGAAGAATGGGAAATAGTGTTGAGCTTTTGTTAAATAAGCGGCAATGAATTCTCCGGTTACATTGTTTGGTTTGTTTTCTTCTGGGTTTTAACATTAAGTTATGCAGCCTCTTTCTGTTTTGGTGTAGCTTTTAGGCGAAGTTATCCTGCCTCTCGCTTTATCAAAATTTCTTGGCATTCCTTTATGTGTCAGTTCAATGCGAGAATTTGATTCAAGCCTAGGATCGGATTACCTTTCATAGAATCTTTAACTATGAAGCCCTTCTTCTTCTTCCTTCTTTCCTTTAGTTTAACGTTCTATGGCCGGAAAGTTTAAAGCAAGACATATAGGCCATGAGGATAATTGAGAAGCCTCATACTCCAATGAAGCTTCGTATCCACAAAAGTTATGTTTTTGAATATGTGAAGCTAACTTTTCTTTCCCTCTTTCTGAATTCTCCCCCAAGTTTTCCAATTTTCCGTTTCAACTTTACCTTGGTTTAATTGAAATCAGTGCTCCACATGTAATGCACTCGTTTTCGTTACTTCAAATAGAACTTTTAAGAGCCTTTATAGTTTTCTCTTTTCGTCATGCCATTTTCACAGGAGTGGCTTGGAAAAATCTTTTCTATATCTGTTATTTCTTAGAAAATATCATGCAGTCTTCATATGTGTTCGAGAGAGTAGTTTCAACCATAAAAAGTTTTACACTAGTTTTTTACTGTAACATGTAAGAGCTTTACATTATTTTAAATCAATTTTTTAAACCATTGGTTCAAACACCCTTTTCATGTCATCTTACACGCAGCCAGTTTTTGCCTTCCTTAGTTGCAATCTCTGAGTTCCCGCATCTAAACATGTCCTGTAATTTCCTGGCTTGAATCCTTGACAAGAAAGTTACCAAATGGAGATCTGCTTTATTTCTTGTTATTAGCTTTTTCAACGAGAGGAATAATTGCCTTACGGTGGTACGTTTCTTTCATGCCGCTGTCACTTTGTTGTGCAGTGCTTGCCCTGTTTGTTAGTCTGTTGCTGTTGCTCTCGCCTCTTGGAATTGTAATGTTAGTTCTGTGCGTTTCCCTAGAACTTAAATAGAAGTGAAAAAAAGCCGATATGCATGCCGACAAGTGTCTGATGATTTGAATCGTATGTTTTGATTGGCTACTTATGTTAATAACTTAGTGTCATTCGCAATTAAAAAAATTACAGTACAATGGCTAAATTATTCTTTTAAAGATGAAATTCACAATATTTAGAATAGGTTAAAAATGTCCTTCATGACATCATATTTTGTATTATATAAATCTATAGCAATTATTTTAATAGTATTATTTTAAGATATATGTAAAATATTTACAAACAAAAATATATTTTAATTCAACGAACATAATTGGGACATTTGTTTGTTGTTGACTACTGGCTGTCACCCAACAACTTGGCCACCGGTGTAATTTACTAAATTAACATTGGTAATTTATCAAGTTATGTGTGCTATAGACATGGATAACCAATCATCGCCAACGCTAATTACCTACCAGATTAACTTGCGAAAAAAAATCACAAAATCACCAAATTACCAAAAAAAAAATCATTAAACAAACAGTCTGATAACAAAAATAACAAGATCAGGATGTTTGTTATGAACATGTAAATAGCATTAAAGAAATAGTTAGTAGAAAAAGCATTAAAGAAATAGTTAGTAGACAAGAAGAGTCAGTGCATGACAGTCGCTAATCAGTAATCACTTAACACAACCAGAAGTATTAGGCGTAAACACATTCTTAAGATCCTACATCATCAAAAAATGATGAGAGAATACAACCGATATCAGAGGCCAACGGTACATCCCAACTAAGTTGCCATCTGCTAGTCATCCCGTCCCATACCAAGGCCTCTACTCTATTTTATTAATAGAAAAAAATACAAGAGAAAATAAAAAAGTTCAAATAAGAGGTCTAGCTTAGGGATAAAAAAGAGAGGACCCTAAAAGACAAATACAGTCTATTATGGCAAAGATAAAAAAGAAAAACTAGGAAGAAACAAACTTGCATCTGGATCTATTCTCTCAAATTAAGAGATGGTCTCGTTAAAACCTCTGAGCAAAACCCAAAAGAAAAAACCCTAACAAAAGGAAGGAGAACACAGGATCCTACCTAATCTTCAGCAAAACCAAATAATTAAAACTCCTTAACCAACATCCAAAAGCTATAGAAAGGCTTGCCAAGAACAACATCTATCCACATTTTTAGGCCACGAACATCTCTCTGAATTAGAGAAGCACAAGAACATGAACAACAATGCCACCAAGTGTTAGAAGATAGGCGACGCGAAAATTCATCAATCGAAGTCTCACTTCTCAAGTTGTGCCGATGCTTATTGAAAAGTGGTAGAAAATAGCTTGATAATACTCCCAAAGCTCCTCTTCAAAAGCATAGGAAACCACCAAATTAGAAGCAAAAACCTTTCAAATATCCTAAACAGTTTCAAGCATCTTTCTACAACTTGCAGTGCCTGGAGATACGTAAGCTACATTATTAACTTTAACCCATCCATAAAGGTGGATTACCACTAAATAGTAATGATCAGAGATGTGACGACCCTCACTTACGTGGCCGTCACTTAACTTAACTTGGTCTTAAACTTAAACATACTTATTAATAAAGTACAAAAATTTCGGAATAAATTTTTTTTTTTTAAATGGAATAGATTCTTGTTGTGGAATCCTTGGCATTAAACCTTAGAAGGAAATAATGATTTCTTAGAAAGAATGAATTCTCAACATACAACTTTAAAAGATGTAATAATCATTTCTCGAAAACTTAATTTCGTAACTTAACAAAAGACATAAATTTCTTAAATATGATAATAACGTAATAATAATTATTACGTTTTTAACTCAATTATAATTTATAAATCATGATACTTTACATAACTCATAACATTTATATCTTGAAGTATAACTATAGTAATTTTCTTGAACTTTTCTTTTTAAACATAAAGATAATTATTTAGTAACTATTACTTTAAGGACATTTCTCAAATTAAATAAAACTATTTTCAAAACAATTTTAAATTAAATATGAGATAAAAACCTCATTTATGTGTTCTTTAAAACTTTCTTAAAAATCATTTATATATATATTTTACTTATAAT
>CAMOHE010049249.1:0-26238 GCA_946598075.1 Artocarpus hirsutus
AGAACGAACCATAATTTTACAACTAGACTATACCCGCTACAATGAGATTATTGTATATAAATTGACCTCTTGTCAAACAAGAAATTCGAACATAATAAAAAAGAAGATAGGATCAAAAAAGAATCACGCAAATTAGAGCATCCAGAAATTTTGGTCAGCACAATAACTTAAAAAAAAAAGGATTTGCATTTATTGAGAGAACCTGTTCATAAACTTTACTTCAATCTCGTCTGCTGCACTACACCAAATATGGACTTGCAAGTTAATATTTTGAAAAGCTGTTCAAATAGTTTGCACTAGAACAAAAATTGAAAAAAAAAAAGGTACTGATTCAAAGAAGAATTTCATATACACAACAACCTAATGCAAAGAAAAGACAAACTCTACTAGAATCTAAAGAAAAAAACTTTGAACTTTGAAGGGAAAAAAGACTTACAAAATAGAGAAGAAGCAATGGAGGACGACAACGATGCCGGCGGAGGACGGAAGAGGAAGGTAGCCATCGGTGGGAAACCAGTGAACCACTGTTGTCTGCCACTGAAGTCAAAAGACTCAAAACCAATATTTACAAAACATTTATAGGTAAAAGAAAAATGTCTATCAACCATTCCAAATCGATGCTAGGAAATAAACAATTGCATCTCAAAAATCAATTATTCGGCCACTGATTATCTGGATTGACCAAATGCAATTCATAAAATCAATATGAAAATTAAAATGCAAACTAGTCGCCTATTGATTTAAGAAATTTTTTCCCAATTCGGTTTCCACAAATAAATAAATAAATAAAGGAAAAAATAAACACAATGGGGGAGGAAAAAATTCAAACTTTCAATTCCCCTCGAGTTTTCTTGACAGCCTAACATGGGAATTTCACGTTTTGCAATCAAAATTACAGACAAAAAAAACCAACAACTCATGCAAAAGGGCTTCAAAATTAAAAAAACCCTCAAGGAAACCCAGGTGAAAACGATGAGAAGACGAAAACCTAAATACGTAAAAACAATCTGAGAGAAAAGCATGAATAATACCTTCCATGGCGTCTGAATTTCTCTCTCTCTGTGACTCTCTCTATGGGTCGCAGAGATTTTGACTTTGTGGGGGAGATTGATTCAAAAAGCAAAAACGAAACCCATTATTACCGTTACCATTGTAAGAACCAAAACGATTGAACGAAATTGAAAAACCAAACATGCAATCAGGAAGAAGAAAAGAAAGGGGGGAAATTTGAGGGTGAGACTTG
This sequence comes from Artocarpus hirsutus, assembly GCA_946598075.1. Classification (NCBI taxonomy): domain Eukaryota; kingdom Viridiplantae; phylum Streptophyta; class Magnoliopsida; order Rosales; family Moraceae; genus Artocarpus; species Artocarpus hirsutus. The sequence continues at coordinate 1,244 of CAMOHE010049249.1, forward strand.
AGAGAAATCAATTGTTTAGACTTTAGGGTAAAGATGAAGCACAGCAGCAAGGAGGTCGTGGGGCTGGGGGCATTTCAGGTTAGAAATTTTTTTTTTAAAGCATTGGGCGGGCGGGTTCGGTTTGAAACCGCCCCCTAAAATACTAAACCATACCCGCCCGCTAACATATGCAGGCGGGCGGGTTCAACCTACCCATTGGCGGGTTTGTTGACATGGACCCTTGTTTTCGAGAGGGCCGAGTGCAGGCATGGGCGGTCGGCGGTTGCGGGGCGGTTTTTGTGTAGCCCTACTAGCTACTTGGAAGGCAATGGTTGAGCTTCAGGCATGACTTCATCTTGTTCTTGACCAATCTTTTTAGACTTTTCACCACTTGAAGGTGCCTCCAATTCTTTTCTACTTCTCAAAGTGATTGCGTTGCATTGTTCTTTAGGATTCACTTATGTGTTTATGACACCTGTTATTTTAACAGGTGTGATTTTGTAAAAACTTAATGTATAAAACATGAAAATTTAAAATTTTTGTTGTATTTAAAATTACCATAATGCTCTTGAAAGTTCCATTTATTTACAAAAATGTCACTTTGGCATTTCTTGCCAAAAGTCTCTGAAGGAGACATGAAAAACTCCCCTCACCCACTCCCTTGTTCTTTCCCTCAATTTTCTTCCATGATTTGTTGCCTTGTCTCCTCCCCCGCAATATTTTGTTCCTTATTAATTCAACTTATTTCTATCACTTCTCACATCTCCCACTTTTGCTCTGCTCTACACATCACTCTCCTTTTTTCTATTGAGATACAAACCAGAAAAGGACTAAAGAAAACTCAACAAGCTCTCCCGATAGCCATAATTCCCAGCATATTGAAGCCAATTTTGAAGCCATTTTGAGCTTTCATCTAGCTGTGATTCGAGGTTAGAATCTTGTGAACGAATTTGATCTTTCAATTTTACATTTTTATTCTCAAAAGTATGTGCAAATTGATGCTTTTGAACCTGAGTTATCATAAGAAATCAACTGTAAGCATGTTTTTCCTTTGGTTATAAATGAACTTTGAAATTGTGAGGATAGTATTTTTGATGTTTAGAGACGATTATATATCATTTATGTATAGTTTTTATGTTTAGAAAGCTGTTAGGAAACTAAGTATTTAAGTAAAAGGTTTAGAATTCAAATTAAGGGCTCTCTGTGAAGAATTCCCAAGTGAAAAATGATATGTCGTTTTTAGAAACGACATGTTGTTTTTTTCATAAGCTGCATGTTGTTTTTTACAGAAACTACATGTTGTTTTCCTTAAAACGACATGTCATTTTTTCATATAAAAATTTAATAAAAAGAAGCTTTAGATAGGATTCGAACCCCCAACCTCAGGTCAAGTAAAAAGAAGCCAAACCACTATGATAAGGATAGTTATTTAATAGTTAATGGTTTGGAAATAATAAATAGTTTTCTATACAGGTTGTAATTTCAAACAATTTTATAAATGTCAAACTTTTTAATTATTTTAATTATAAATATTTTAAAATCGAATTATTTATTTTGAAAATCTATTTTAATATATTTTGTACCAAAATAAAATTCATATATTTTTTATTTTATTGTTATTTTATAATTTACTAAAATTAAGTTAGAAAAGTGATGTCCCTTGCTAGAACACCCTTGGAATGTTTGGAGGGTAGTCAAATGCGCCCATTTGGGTTTCAATGAGTTAAGTGATACTCTATTTAACATGGATACCTACGAATAATGATGAATTGTAATATTTGTATATATGTAGAAGTATGAAACTCGATAATGATTAACTATGGTATCCACAAAATATGATCAAAATAAATCTCATAATCTGGATATGATGAAAACTAACTAACCATGCAGTTTTAATGTGGTAATAAATAAAACCTTAAGGTGAGTAATGGTTTTCCCTATTGGACATGTCGATGCTCATCCCTATTATATTTACATCTCTTAGGTGGAACTCAGTACAATTTATCTTATGAAGAATAGGCAACAACATTGCTGGTTTTGTGTTGAAAGATCTTTGTTTATTTGTAACTCGTCTAGAACATGTAAAATTTGTATTACTTTTGTGATGGTTGTATTAAGTTATTTGGGAATTATACTACGTTGATGATAACTATATTTTAAATATTTGGTGCTACACTAAAAACTATAGTTTGTATTTAAACGTTTATTTTTATTTTTGGTTTAAAGACCCATGGGCATTATTTTATTGATTTGAATGATATTGAATTTAAGTTTATTTTTATTTATTCAATACTAATAAGCCCCACATAGGGGCGTTATAGTGTTGCTCGGCAAATTATCTTATTGTTGATCACCATACATGTTTGCTAATTGACGAATTTGAGCTTCCAAATTCTAAATTTAAGTAGCTTGATTTTGAAAATTGGTCCTTGTGTCGATCATGAACTTGTCGGTGTTGCTAGTCAGCTGGAGTAAAGCGAATTCTTAATCAATCTTCTTCTTTTGAGGTTGAAATCCCTGTTAGGACTGCCCCATATTTTGATTATTTCTCCATGAAAAGTTTGCATGATTACGCCATCTTGGATTATATGTGTTGGAGAATGGGTTGTTCTGCTATCTGTTATAATTCCCAACAAATTGTGCCTACTTTGTTTGAGGTTGTCGAAATGGATTTCCCATATGACATTCTCCACTAGGATGGTTGCCTTGACAAAAATCACACATAAACTAAGGAGTCTGAATGGCATTGACTGCCAATTGGCTGTTTTGGAATTGATTAGTAAGAGCTACAACTTGAGCAGTCAACGTAGATAAAGCTTCAGCTTCATAAACCCCAGCTACTGTCCTTGTTGTTGCCCTTTCACTTTGCCACTAAAAGTTATTGGTGGCCATATCCTCCAACGACTCATATGCTTCATCCTCATTTTTCTTCATAAATGCTCCCCCTACAGATGCACCAATTAAAGTTCTGGTGTTGTCCGTCAACCCAATGCAAAAATTGTGGATTTGTATCCACTTAGGCAGCCCAGGATGGAGACACTACCTCAACAGCTCTTTATTCCTTTCCCAGGCATCATATAAAGTCTAGCCTACATATTGAGTGAAATTGTTGAACTCAATCCACATCTTCATTATTTTTGTAGGAGGAAAGAACTTGGCCAAGAACTTGCAAATTGAATCTTCCCAAGTAGTGACAGAATCTGCGAGTAAAGAATTCGACCAGCTTTTTGCTTTATCCCTCAAAGAGAAAGGGAATAGCCAAAGGTGGATGGCATCATTAGAAACACCATTGCTCTTTACAATATCATAAATTTCTAGAAAATTTGTGGTATGAGTATTGGGATCTTCAATAGGCAGTCTAGTGAATTGGATTCCTCAAATCATCTACAAAGTCATCGGCTTCAACTCAAAATTATTCACACCAATAGCCAGCCTTCTTATAACCAATTGAATACTGGTCGTAGTTGGTAAGGCATAGTCCCTTAAGGCCATTGGTGGGTTGGCCTTGTTTCATATTTCACCTAGATCAGCCATAGTGTCTTTCAACTAAATGAGAGCTTCTCTTCTCTTCTTCCTATCCCTTCGACAAGTGCGTTCTATCTCAAAATCGAGAGGAAATAAGTCACTGCTCCTAGATCTTTGCATACACTTAGATAGAATTCTTGCGACAAATAACTGAAGACAACTATGATTAATAAAACTAAAAAAAAAAAAAATCAAAGCAAAACTATAGTTATTTTGTTTGATATTAATGAAAACCAAATAGTCCCTAGCAATGACGCTGAAAACTTGCTGTAAATTTTCTAATGCATGTGCATGTGTCGTTAACAAGTAATAAAGTTAGAGTAGAGATTGTCACCTCGAGGACTAATTGTTACTAAATAGCAAATCAATCTAACTCTAATTCTATTTGAATTATTGAAATATGAGAAACCAAGGAATAATAAAATGGCAAAAAGACGATAACCTAAATTAATAAAAATGATAAATTGCAAATTTAACAGATGAAAATTCAATATATTAAGACATCTATGGTTTTCGACTCATCGGATTAATCTTGTCCAATTTATCTAATTTAATCAATTGATGCTTACTCCTATGCTGATAACGAATTTCTTTTAGGTAATCATTAATCTTTCTCAAGCATTAATAATTTATCCCAGTTAGCAAATTTCCTACATCTTCGTGGAAACTCTAAACTTACTAAGATTCATTAACAACAAGAAATTCACCACAATACACAAGTCTCAGAGATATCTGCTTAATTTTATGTAACGGCTCATGATATTCAATCACACTCCAATTTAATTATCACTTCTCATCCTCAAATTAAATCATAAATCATACGAAAGGTGTACGAATTTTTGCAAGGCTTAAGATCATATTAAATATTTAACATAGATAATGAATAAACATCGAATTGAATCAAATTAAATAGAAATAAACATTCATAATCCAGCTATATCATAGCCCTAAAATAGAAAAATTAGTTCATAATGAAACTAAAAACAATCTTAAATAATGTCTTAAACATGAGGTGTAAATGAAAAGAACTATATTTAGATGCGAAGATGGATTCTGTCTCTGGGCTACACCATTCTTCTTCTCCAAAATAGTGAGTTCTTTCCTCTTTTTTGCAGTCTTTTTCTGCTGGAAAATTCGTCCTTCAACCCCTTATAATGTTTTATTTATAAGCTAGGATTTGAAAGGGTAATTTTGAAAAGAAATTTGACTCATAATTGAATTAAAACTGCAACGGCGCCTAGGCTCCATATTTCTGGCACCTAGGCTTCGTAGTGGTGCCTAGGCTTCGTAAGGGCACCTAGGCACCATGATTGTAGCACCTAGGCGCTTCACTGCTTCGTGGCCTTCTCCATCAAAATGATGCTTAGGTGCCATTGTTGTGGCACCTAGGCTTGCTCTCGATTTTTTTTATGAGATTTTTTTTGCAGGAGTGCCTAGGCACCTATAAGCTAGCATCTAGGTTCCATTTCATCCTTGAGTCTAACTTTACTCATTTTTCGGTCTGCTTTGCCTCGCACTTTGCCAACGTGCATCTGTTTTTTTTCTTCAAAATCTACAAAAGAGCATAAAACACTATCAAATTCTTATAAATTGCTCAAAACTAACAAAATATTAAGTTAGAATCATCTAATTATTTAAGCTAAAGCTAATTTATCAAACGTTGCACTCCAAAAGCTATTTGGCTCCAAGTACAAGCCAAAGAGTGCTTGGCTACATAAGACATGTATCTAACAAGTTTGACTAGATTCCACAAGATTCCAATTTTGTAGTCATCGTCACTCCATCGAAATCTTAAAGTTTATAATAATTCAATGCCGTTTATCAAACACTTTTTTTTTTTTTTTGGGAGGCCAGACCTTGTTGTTGACATTGTCTACCATTACTCTTTTTAACCTTTGTTTTTGGGAGCCAGACCTTGTTGTTGTCCCCACTTAAAACATGATATCAGAGTGAGTAAGGGGTCTTAAGTCTTAAGTTCAAATTCTTACAGTCGCATTCTAAATTGTAACATGTATTGAGCATTTAGCATGATTCGAACCGCTACTTGCTACGTCTACACTTTGAAAAACAATCTATCCCTGTGACAAAGTGAAATCGACAATTTCATTTTCCCGTGAAAAATGGCTGCGATCAAATTTCCTTTCCCAGGAAACATTCAAATCTGCCATTTGCACGTTTTCGGGATTGACTTTTCTAATACGTATTCATTCGTACTGTCATGGTCCTATTGATTTGTTTGCGATTTGAGGATCAAGCAACGCAAACTTGTTGAGGGAGTTTGCTTTTTGGCACTTGAGTACCCTGCATCTCTTTTGCTTTATAACCATTATGCTATGACAATCATCATTTTTTTTTTCTCTAATTTTGAGATTATTTGTTGGGGTCTTGGCTGCACTGTGGGTACCACTTGACGACGTCAATAGTGTCATCAGTGATTTTAAGTCTTCCATTTGCTCTGGCATTGTTGGGTTGGGTTGAAAAGGTTGGAGGAGTAATTTGCCTGGTTTTGGCAGGCTTGGTAACCTTCTCTTCCTACAACCTCGTCATTGGTTCAGGAGCACCATGCGAACATGGGACGACACCGGCTTCAGTTCCAACACATGGCACAAGATATTTTACGTTGGCACTAGTTGATCTATTATTTTCTTAATCTATAATGTAACATGGAAAAAAAAAAAAACATGAAATCATAATAGGAGATTTTGAACTCGAGAAATTGATAAAAAGAATTTAAGAGAAACAGAACAGAGTAATTCACAATCACTCTTTCCTTCTGGCATTACACTTTCTTGTTGGCAAATCCGAATGGAAAAATGAAGCTTTACCAATTTGTTGTCATGGTTGGAGGAGTAGTTTTGGTTCTAGCACAAATGCCATCCTTCCACTCCCTAAGGCATATCAACCTTGTTTCTTTAATCCATCGCCTTGCTTTCAGCGCTTGCGCTGCTGCAGCTGGTTCTATATATGTGGGAAAGAAACTGCAATATAATTTTCAGGCACACTACTTTATGGGGTATTTTTTCAGGCACACTAAATTTTACAGTGAGAAAATTACATGGCATATGACACTTTTAATAAAATATATTTATTTGTGCCATATTTTTTTAGTGTCATACTATCATTTATAATACTTATTTAAGTTGTATCAGACTTAAGATGTATGGTATTTATAAAAGGTGGTTTCGAAAGATAATATTTATAAAAGTTTTCCATATAAGTTTTGGATATTTATTTTTTTATGTACGTTGTTTTAGGTTAATTTAAAAACTATACTTTTGGTTTTTTAACTTTTCAAATGTATACCTTATAATGCACAAATTTATGTCTCAATTTAGCAACAGTTGATTTTTTGTCTTTCGAATGATCAAATTATCCTTAAGAAATAGAGAAAAAATTTCTTTTAAAAATTAAGAATAAAACAAAAAGAAAAACACATAAATCACATATATTTGAGGGTATTTTATACATTTTAAAGATTAAAGCCTTAATATAAAGTTTTTCTAAGCTTTAAAATTCTCTTATTTTTTAATTTGAGGGTATTTTTGGTAATTTTTAGATCAAAATTGAGATTGATTGAAAAAAATATATAAATTTATGTACCAAATTTAATTTAAAGGTGTAAATTTGACGAAATTAAAAACAGAAAGTATATTGTTTGAATAAATCTAAAATACAAAGAATAAAAAGAAATTAAAGTAAGCCATTGGTTGACAATTGAGTAAACTGGTGATTTAATGAAGGAAAAAAATCTCAACACATATACACACAGAACTAAAGTACCCCGCTAGCATACTTTTGAATAACCAGTGGTTTAAAAGAGGAAAATCAAATTTTCACACAGGCGCAAGTCTCGTAAGCGGGGAGATTCATGGTGGTGGTGTTGTCGTCAACGGAGGGGGAATTGTGTGGTGATGTTGTGGAAGGGAGAAACAGCATCGCATGAAAAGGAAAAGAAATGACACTAGCACCGACGTAGGAAGGAGAAAAAGGAGAGAGAAAAAATTAGGCTTAGAGGGTAGTGTTGCTATTACAAAATGATTTCGTTAAAAGAAAACCAAAAAAGGGCATTTTGGATTTTCCCATTAGCACCCTAGAAGTGGTATTTCTTTAGACCTCATGTCTAAATATATTTAAAGATCAGTCCGTGGACATTTTGGAAATGCACTTTTTTCCTTATATAACTAGCTAAATTAGGACTCGAGTCGGCTGAGATATACCTTATAAGTTGGAAGCAATTGTCTTGATTATCAAACAAAACCTTGACAAAGAAAAGTTTTTACCAACCTATACGTATTAATAAAAAGTCGCGACATTTTTTAACGAACCAAATAGCATTCAGAGCAAAAAAAAAAAAAAAAAAAGAGGAAACCCAAAGAGCATACTTGGAGTAGTAAATAATGATATGTTTTTGAAATTGTAATTGCATAAGAAATTAAAATTTATCTCACGAGAAATTAAGACAAAAGCTTCAAAATACACTTTTTCTCCTCTTCGTCTCTCTTTCCCCCCTTGCCGGCATTGGTTACGTGTATTTTTATGTAAATAGAAGAGATTACCAACAACTTCGTTAGTTAGCAGCCAAGAAATACAATACTTATATAGAAATACTGTATTTATATGTAAATATAAAAATTTATTAATGATGTCATTTTACATCATCAGTACTAATGACATCACCAATGACCGAGAAATATCATATTACATAAAAATATAGTATTTCTATATAAATGCAAAAATTAACCAGCAAAATCACTGAAAATCACTTGCATTAACGATGTCACCAATAGCCCAAAAATATTATATCTACATAGAAATACAATATTTTAATATAAATACAAAAATTTATCAACGACTTTACTAAACCACCTGCTGTTGGAAAATACAACATTTATATGAATATATCATATTTTTATGCAAACACAAAATTTTACTGGTAATATCATCAAACACCACCAACATGGGCAATATCGTTGGTGGCTATAAGTAAAGTATTTTTATAATATTTTGAAGGAAATATTGTATTTTTTAGTAAATACAAAAATTTATTAGTGGGGTTTCCAAACATCACCGATATTGGTGACATTGTCAGTTGTGAGGAACAAATTCTCTAAAATAACTCCTGATAAAAACAAAAATTTATCAACGATGTTACTAGACATTACTAGCGACATTGCCGGCGAGCGAGAAATGCTATATTTATCTATAAATAAAAGAAAAAAAGCAAATCTATAAATAAAGGAAAATCAAATAAATAAAAGAAAAAATAAACAAAACAAAAAAAATCACTCTCTGTCCTTTCTCACTCTCCCTTTTTGCAGCTCCTCCATCTTCTACAGTGTAGAAGCTCCATTGACGACAAAAGTGACCTCGCAGCAAAGTCGATCGACAACGGAGCAATGCCTTTGATGATAATCTCGCAACGGAGTAACACCTTCGACAACGAACTTGTGAACTCGATCGGAAGCGAATGATGTACTTGCAAACTTGATCCATGGCAAACTACTCAGATCGCGATGGAGCCTGCAAAGTCGAGCTCGCAAAGCCGTTTGAGAACGATAGTGATCGTTAAGGCCGTGAGATCTTCATTGCTCGATTTGTGCCATCGAGAGAGAAGTTTCAGCCATGGAAATCTCAATCCGTCGTGGTCATAGAGAACTCGATTCCTTGCGAGTTTTCTCCTTGTTGTGATCTCAACACCGACGATACTGAAACTGGAGAAAGTGACCAACGCCAGCACAGATTTACAGTCGAGGGTGAGATTGGTGAAGAACCTTGCTAGAGAACCTTTGGCATAGATGATATATGCACGACGGCATCGGTGAGCGACACAAGGATGACGCCGCCTGGATCGTAAAGAATGGCAGCTGGAGGAACTATAGGGAGGAAGAAAGTGAGAGAAAGAAGAAAACAAAACCCTAATAGTTTGGGGTATTTTGGTCTAAATAATTTTTATCAAGGATAGCTGGCTTTGGTTTGCTATACTCTTTTTTTTTTTAATCTTTTAAAACTGTTATTTGGTCCAATTTCTTTTTTTTTTTTTTGAAACATCATCGTCTAATTAGCCCATGCAAAGTCAAGTATACCATAAGGACGTCAAAGGTTAATGGACGCCAAAAACAATAAAAATGGGTACCGCCTCTAACTTTGAATATTATTTTGACGTACAACTCCTCAATACAATTAGGCACAATCCAATTGCTACGGCAAGTCGACCTTTGATGTCATTACCAGTCGTCAACTTCGTTATTAATTCACTATATATATGAGCTACTACAAAAATTTTTATCATTTTTATTACCCTCTCTTTTTTGCCACTTGAAAGAATTTGTCAAAGGAAGAATTGATCAAAATTCAGGTTTTCTACGAAAAGTAAGAGCCGATGTTACAAAGATATATGAAGGGGCCGAAAAAATAAATTATATTAATGTTAATATTATTGCTGCAGTGTGAGATTTATCCTCGCAAGGAACCAATAAGAAAGGAGTCTCTACCAAAAGACTCATAGCCATATATGAAATATTATACCTTTTGTTTTTTAGAATTTTTTTGTTTAATATAGTTCATGTACGTATGTAACTTGGATTCTCAAATGCTTATATATTCTTCTCACTTTTCTCCTAGCCCCTATATATCACTACTATAAAACGAGCCTTATAGCGACGAAAATTGTTGTTGCAAATATTTTCTTTTTTGCAACGACAAAACGTCACAATCGAGGAACATTTTTGCAACTTCCTGTCGTCACATATAAAGCTTATTTGCGTCGACATGTCCTCGCAAAAAAGAAAGCACATAACAATTCATATCACGTCATTGCAATTAGTGGTTTGGAGGTAAGAATATTTGGCGCTAGAGGGCGTGCGCAAAATATGCTAGGTATTTATGTAACACCCCAAAATTAATTAAATGTTATTAGTGTGTTAAATGGTGAATTAGTGTGCCATAATTAATATTTTAAGCTTAATTTAATCATTATGTGAAATTTCTAAATTTATGATATTTTTGATTATTTTAGTGATTTTTAATTATTCTTGATTATTTGTAATTGTTATTTAAATTTTGAAACAAAACAATTTGTCAAATGACCAACACGTCCCACTTTGGAAAACCACGTACGGGACATGGTATTGAAAACTGCTTCCCTTCTCTTTATAAATCTCACTATCTCTCTCACTCTTCCTCACTCCCTCACTCGCTCATCTCTCTCTCTCCTTTCTCTCTCTCTCTCGGTCACTCACTCTCTCTCTCATTCTCTCTCTAAAATCTTGAACCAAAATTTGATTTCAAGCTTCAGGATTGTGGATTGAAGGCTCGGGAATGCGATTGAGCAACCACAATATCGAATCAAAGCTTAATCCAAGGTTAGTTTTCAAAATTTCTAAACTTTTTCAATTTTTTAATTTTTCTTGCATTTTGAAATCTAAGCATTTCTAAGCTTAGAAAACCTTCAATCTGGGTTAGATGAACTTAAATTAACTTAAATATAAACTTTGTTTCATCAAAAACGGATTTAAATCAAGGTTTTTCATTTTTCTTTAATTTTTTTAATTTTTGGGTTTATTTAAAAATCTTGTTTAAAACTTGTTTTAAAGCATTAAAAAGTAATCTACTATGTTTTTCTATCAATTATGATGATTACCCATGCCTAAGAATTGAGAAAAACATGTTGAAATTGAAGAATTGGGCTTAGGGAAGCCGAGACCTATGCATGGAAATTTCTGAAATTTTCCAGATCGACAGGCCGAAGTTTGAGTTCGGCAAGCCGGATTCATGCGTTCGACAGGCCAGATTCATCCGACCGGCTGGCCGAACCTGGGAAACTTCGGCCGACCGGACTTGGACCTCGACAGGCCGAACTAAGACGACCGGCAGGCCGATCGGGCATGGTGCAATTTTTGTTATTTTCACCCGTTTTCACTGTTTTGAACTCCGATTGAAATTTCAACTTTATAAAATGATTTTATAAACCTAAGTGGCACACTAGGACACCATGAGATAATTTAATAACCTAAGATATCTTGGATTAGATACTAATAGACCTAGTTTTCATTTAAGGTTGTGCATGGATCCGTGGAGCTAACGTATAGCGGACCGGGATTACGGTGTGGGACACCAGTACGAGTATTGAGGTAGCCAATTTTAAATGTTTTGGCCTCAAAGTGATTTTTAATAAAATGTTTTTCAATAATTGGTTGAAAAAGGATTTCTTGTTAACTGTTTTCTTAAACAGTAGATTGAGGTGTTTTCATAATAAACCTCATAATAAATGTTAATTATTATACTTGGTAAATAGAAATTTTGATTATAAAAAGATATACGGGCATGATGCCATACCAGAGATCGGGTCGTGTAGTGAACGACCTTGGGGGCAGGTCCCGAAACACAGCTGAGCCACTACGGTGGTGAATTACATATGGTTTGTCTAGGAAAAGAAAATGGTATTATTTCTAGTCGACCTATTTAAATTGTTTTGGTAAGATAAGGTTTTTATTAAATTTCCATCTATTTATTTAATTACCTGTTCTAATTTGTTTTCTATGTCTTTATTCGATTTATGAATTTTCTTTTAAAGTTAAATATTTTCAAAATATAGTCCTATTAAGCCTTTCGCTCATGTTTTATTTGTTTTAAAATCTTACCCTATAGGTGGTTATCAACTTAGGATCGGAGAAGGGTCTGCTGACTGGACTTACGACCAATAGAAGATTTTGGGTAGGTTGTATTACAAAAATTCAAGGTATGTAAGAACTTAACTTTTCTTTTATTCTGAACTGTGGTTGTATTGTAATATTGTCAGTACTGTGTGTGTGCATAAGATGTGGGCCAGTGGGACCCATTTTTGCCTAACCTCATATTTTGATTATTTTTACTGTTTCTTTATTTGTTTAAATATTATGATTGCTTATCACAAAAGATCTTAAAATTATCACATTTTTTACTATTAAAAAAAATTATTCTAAAAACCCAATTTTTAACTAAATTCCCACTTAATTAATCTACTACGTTACCTCCTGTACTCCGGGGCGTGACAATTTGTGATGACAACGGCGTTGCAAATACAATTGTGTATAGGTGGCGATAAAACTCTATACACGTGGCGAGAATTGCAAAGTTTTTTGTGACGACTAACTCTACGACGACAATGTCGTCACAAATAAGTCACAGTGGTCTTTTTTGCGACGACAATTTACGTTTTTTGCAACTACATATCGTTGCAAATACTAATGGTTAACAGCTATCTTACGCTGTCAGTCATAATAACGGTGAGATTATTTGCGATGACATATGTCATCGCAAAAAGTGAACATTAAATTTTTCACAAAAATTTGGGTGGAGAAAAGAGCGCTTTAATGAAAATTATTTGAGACAATTTTTTTTTTTACTGTTGTCACAAAAGATTACTTCGTCAATATTTTTTTCCAGATTAAGTGGGATGACGTCTTTTTGATGACCTTTTGCGATGACTTTTACTTTGCATATAAACGAACCTGAGAACTCACTTTTCCCCCATTTTTTTAGACAGTTTCTCCCTCCAATCTCGGTTTTCTCTGCCCCATTCCACTCAAATCTCGCCCAAACTTCTAGAAATTCATAGATTCATGAGTTTTGTATTGTAAAAACTCATATTATTAAATAATAGCCATAGAAATCTCCCTAAATTAGGAAATCTCCAAAATTTTTCCCAATTGAGTTTTTGGAGCTTTTAGTTGCATTTCGGCCATCCACTGTTGCAGTTTTTGCTGCTGTCCTCATTTTCTAACCCCTGTTCCTAGTGGGTTTTAGATTATGTAAGTTTTTAAATATTTGGTATTTGGAATATTTTTGGAATTGTGTTGTGAATTGAATTTTTGGAGTTATGAATATGTTATTTGGATTGTGATTTATTGTTGAATTATGAATTGTGATTGTGATTTTGTTGGAATTATGGATTGTTTTAATGTGGATTGTTGTATAATTGAATTTTTAGGATTTTGTAGATTTAGAATTTTAGGATTGTAAAATTATTGTTAATGCATTATAGTAATTAAAAAATTGAAAGAATAAATGTTGAAGTTATTAATAACTATAAATTATAAAAATTTAAAAATTGTAAATTTTAATTACAATTTAAAAATTAAAATAAGAAAATGATAATTCTTAATTAACAATTAGTGAACTAATTAATTAATTTATTAAGTATAAAGTAAAATAATATACTAGATAGTTATTATAAATTAGTGAACAATATAGTTTAAAAATTATAGTATCATTGTTAAGGATTAATTATCATAAAATTTGATAATATAGTATAAAATTATTGTTAATACATTATAGTAATTAAAAATTGATAGAATAAATGTCAAAGTTAATAATAACAATAAATTAAAAAAATAAAAAATTGTAATTTTTAATTAGAAATTAAAAATAAAAATAAGAAAATAATAATTATTAATTAACAATTAATGGATTAAATAATTAATTATAATAGCAATAATGTTTATTAAAATTGTAATTTTATTTTAAAAACAATAAGAACAATAAAATTATCATAAAATTTGAAAAAATTGTGTAAAATTATCTTAAAATTGCATAAAATTATCAAAAAATTTGATAAGATTGCATAAAACTTAATAAAATTGTATCTTTTTTCAGAGGTGGTAAGTTTTGATATGTGATGTTATAGTCACAAAAAAACAATTTACGGGAGTACACATCTATGTTTTTATTTTGCACATGCTTGAATTAGTTTAGCTTAGATCCGTTCGAGGGTCGGTATGTAGTATTACTGATGCTTGAATTGTTTTGTTTGGACAGTTTGGTATTGTAATTTACGTGTTTATTATTATTTTCACTTGCGCCTTTGGTAGAGGTTTCGTTATATTTTCCTTTGTTCTTTGGTTTTGCGCCTACAAGCACACTTAGGAGAACTAAAGGGAGATGCTGCTAAAATTTCTACAAAAAAGGGACATTGTGGAATGAGTAATACTTAATACTTAATGGGATAGGGCCTTACCTTATAGGTTTGGAGTAAAGGAGGTGTGTAGAATTGCTTGTATACATACATACATTTACTAGTTCATAGTACTAAGTGTGTCTGTTATTGTGTATAGTTGAAATGCCAATTGATAAAAGTTGGATATATCTGAGGAACCAGTTGTCAGATGAGCATTGGAATAGGTTGTCTGCTTTTATTGAAGTTGGAAAGAATTATGCAAATTCGTTTGGAAATATCAGTTGTCCTTGTGTGAAGTGTAAAAGTCATGACATGCGGCCAGTGGAAATAGTGAAAGCACACATACATTAGTTTAGTTTTGATATGTTGTACATAAAATGGATTTACCATGGTGAATTAGAGGATTAATTGTATATTTGCTAAGTTAGTTATTTATTATACATATTAATTTCAATATTGCTAATGCTAAAAACTATAATAAACAAAAAAAGTCAGCAACGAATAAAACAATCTTGGCAACCAAAAGTTGTCAAGTTTGTATAGTCAGATATCCATCTCCAAGCATTGCGACAAGAACATTAGTAAGTTTATTTAATTACAAACAATCATAAAACTTATCAAAGAATACATTATTCTAACACATTTAAATTATTGGACTGGCCAACATGGTGACCCGATAGCCAAAGTCTGTCATAGACAACTAGGCAGACATGCATCATCACGAGGAAACATGGGTCAACCGTCAAGCACAACAAACTTTTGTAAGTGTTTTAAATTTTCAATACTATCTTCTTTTATTCATATTACTCTGTGTATTTCTAACAAGTGTAAAATGTTATTTGTGTAAAATATGATGGAGTAGGAGAGATAAACCTAATGACACAGTCTACTTCCTCTTTAGCGACACCTGCGCTTAACGAGTAGGGAATATTGGAGCATGTCCTAGGTAGATGTAGAGAACACAAAAGTGGACTAGGCCCTACACTCTTGCATAGGATTTACTCTAACGTGGGTGATGATTCATCCTCTAGCTCCCAGTCGAACGAAACATTTTCGATACTTGTTGACTTGCATTTGGAAGATTTTCTACAAAGATTAGCCGAGTACAACATGACTTTGTACTAAAGCTACATGTCATTGGTAGAGTTAGTGGGTCAATTGGTATCTAGAGCCCAACTCCCGCCAGTGATGACTTCACCAACTTTTGTTCGACCAGGTCCTTTGCCTCCTCCAAATGCGGCTAACGACAACAATGATGGCACTGACAATCTTGCAAATTTAGGAGATCAGATTGTATTTTTTTTCTTTGTTCAAAATTTTGACACATGATGTTTGGTTTGATTTTTATTTTATTATTAGAACAATGTCTTATCAACTGTCTTTTTTAATATTAAATTTTTATTTTTATTATTACAATTCAATTATTCTTATTTTAAAAATATTAAAAATTTAATAAATAGTAAAAAAATATATTAATATGAAAATATATTAAATATTAAAAATAAAATATTTTAATAAAATAAATTGCGACGACATTGTCGTCACAAAACATTAAGATATTTGTGACAATTTTTTCAGAAAGTCGTCGCAAATAATCAGGTTCACGTCAGCATTAGCATACGCTATTGCGACGACATTTTTCAAAATTATCATTGCTAAAAACTGAAGCTATGTCATATTTGACGATGACCGCGATGATATAATTGCGACGACTTTTTTGCGACTATTTGTCGTCGCAAATAATATTGCAATGATATCAAAATATTATTTGCGACTAGTAGTGACGACGTTGTCGCAAAAAATGTATTTGTGACGACTCTTGACTTTTTGCAACGACTTTGTTTCGTCGCAAAAGACGATGTTTGTAGTAGTGTATCAATATTATGAATATTTTGTAGCTATATAAGTAGTACAATATGGATAACTAACTATCCAGAGAGAGGTAGAAACGGGAACTACTCATGATGGCCATCTTAAAGAAAATATTAACCAAAACTTTAAGAATTACACGCCCAAAGTTTGCAACATGGAAAAAGGCATTCTCATGAAAGACAGCACGCTTCCTTCAACAACACTCGAGCCTCGTTTTTCCTCGAATCACGAGGTATATATATATAAAACCAATTATCTTCTCATCTTCTTTTATCTGTTTGTAGCTAGACAAGTTATGATGAGTGTCACTAGTCATTTCATGTGATGGTAAGACTGCTCGTTATGCTCAATAAGGTCTTAGATTTAAATTGGTTACACCATGATGGGTAGAATATATCGTCAATCTACTCTGTGAATAATCCATATATCATGTAGAGATCAGAGACAGATCCAAAATTTGATTTGGTCACTTTGATTATGATAATCTTTTAAGGGTTTTAAGCCATAATTTGAGTTATCAAAATTAGGAGCTGACCAAAGAGAGATTATAATTATGTGAACATACGATTGAGAGTTTGAGAACATCTAAAATACATAATAAACATTTATGAGAAGCTTAAGATGCAAGGTAATACACACGTACATTAACTATTTGTACGGAGCTGCAGGGTCATGGTTACATTGTAGCTACCACTTGAACACATCAATCGTGTCTCCGGCACCGCTCTGCCTTCCCTCGGCTCTAGCCATGTTGGGATGGGTTGGAGGGACTCTTTGCATGACTCTTGACGGCCTTGTCTCTTTTTATGCTTACAATCTTTTGTCTATCGTTTTGGAGCATCATGCACAGCTTGGACGACCCCAATTTCGATATAAGGACATGGCCATTGATATCTTGTGTATGCTTTCTCGTAATCTTTCTATCTGTTTTTTTCTTTAAGTTTAATCGAGTATCCTTATGCTACGAAATGAGATGATAAATTTCCAATCTATAATGATGACCTGTTTTTGTATATTTCTTTTCATTCTTTTTCTGTTTAGTTTCCCATGATAAATGTAAAGAGATTAATGACAAAGATAACCATTTAATTGATCTAAATTAGGTAGAGAAATTTTTATAAATGCCATCTTTTGAAATTCAATATTCTATAAATGCCATGCATGTTTAAAACTTATTAGGCTACTAAAAAATAGAAAGAGACAGAAAAGAGTGTTAAGCTGCGTCTATTTGAATTGGTTGGAGAAAAAAGATTTAAATGACTCACACTTATGATTTTTAAAAAATAATATAAATAGTAGAGTAATATAATATTTATTTTGTAGCATAAACAAACATATTTTTTAAAGGTATGTCATAGAATGTAATTTTCTCAACTATTGAGAGGTTTTTTTTAAATGACAATTGTTTCCCTAATTCAATTTGAATCATCAAACCAAAGGGGCTTAATTATCAGTGTATGAAAATTTAATATATGCAGGACCGGGGTGGGGAAAATTCTTTGTGGGCCCACTTCAACGTAGGCAATGCCACACTGTTGTAGTTGCCTTCGCTCTTCTTGGAGGGCAAAACCTCAAGGTTAGACTGATCAAATTGATCATTTTTTCAAAAATAAAATTAGCAAAAACCGAAAATATACATGGTGTCGTGCGCGAATTTTCCATTAAATTTAGGTATATATCATATAACGTATTCCCTTAAGTAATTTGCTTGTTTTTGCAGTTCATTTACTTGCTCTCCAATCCAACTGGAACGAAATTGAAGCTTTACCATTATACTATGATCTTTGGAGCCCTAATGCTGTTTTTGGTACAAATTCCATCCTTCCACTCCCTCAGGCACATCAATCTTGTTTCTGTAAACCTTTGCCTTGCTTTCAGCATATGTGCCACAATTGGTTCTATATACATTGGTACGAAGTTATAATTCAAATTTGTTTCTTTATACTAAAAAGTTTATTATTTCGTGCCTTAATTACATGTGTGCGAATACACGTGCGTCTAATATAAACTTGTTTTGCTTCACAGGGAATCAGGATCAGAATGTGCTGAAAAAAGACTATCCAGTAAAGGAAGTTAATCGCGTTGTTGCCGTGTTTAATGATGTTTCAATAATTTCTACCTCGTATTGTTCCGGGGTTTTCCCTCAAATACAGGTTGTTACTACATTTCTTTGTCATGAAAAGCATCAATTATTATCACGAATTACCACAAGATTAAACAACGTGATTGAGTATGGAATATGATAGGCTTAGGTGGGTGCGCGTGTTTTATTCCGAATTGTAGTAAAATAATAAATAATAATAATTACTATTGGAGTTAAAATATGCTCGATTATACAGCATGAAAATCAATTATCGAATATTCAATGACCAAGAAATATGCAATTTGTGAATTTATTTCTATTCAAGCGCCCAAGAAGAGGCCAACTAAGATGCATGTTTCTAAATTACTTGCAGGCAACAATTGCACCGCCAGTGAAGAGAAAGATGTTCGAGGGCTTATGCGCTTCTTTCAGTGTCATGGTCTTAACGTATTACAGTTTTGCAATATCTGGTTAATGGGCATTTGGAAATCAGGCTAAGGGAACAAGTTCTTGCTAATTTCATGGCCAATGATAGGCCTTTGCTTTCCGCTTGGTTTCCTGTGATGACCAACATTTTCATTCTTTTGCAAGTATCAGCAGTCACCGCAGTAAGCTTTTCACGTCCACTGTTCATCTACTTTGTAGGCTAAAGTATTTGGAACTGTTGTGATATCTCAATAGCCTTCTAAATCACATATATAATGCTTGTGATGTGAGTGTCTGATTTATTAATTTAGGACTCGGATTGGTTGTCTAATTTTTTATGTTTGAAAGGGTGTGTTTTCCACCATATAGCGTCCCATCATTAAAAAAAATTGAATGCTTTTTAACTAATGTTTCTTTGCCTTATGGTCTGAGTTCCGTTATGTATTTTATTTTTCCCTCACTTTTTTTTACCCTTTTCTTGGGTACTATAAGCAGACTGTCTCTCTTAACAGTTTCAAATTGAGCATTCCTACCACTAGTGGGGCCCAACTTTTGTGTCTGAAGGGGTCAAAACCTTGTCGGGTAAATCAAAGTTTTTCTTACAAATTAGGTCTTTCACGCTCTCCAAACTTTGTTTTTCTACTTTTTTTTATGTTCTTCTAAATGAACTAAATCACAATTTGTATCTTGTCACTACGTGTTCACCATAAATTCAACTCAATCAGTTATGGTTAGTAAGAGAGAGTCGAGCAACATTTAAAAAAATATATATTAAAAATAAAGTTAATTCTTGTGTCCTTTTTTTGATTGGGTTTCAATCTCCAATATAAATTCTTGATTTCATGGTGAGCTGCTTAACAATTAAATTCTTGATGTACAAGTAAAGAGACATATACCTTGAATTAGGCCGCTCCTTTTCTCTCCCAAGTTGCTCATTGGTCTGTGTCCATAAATATAACGCGGGTGCACCATACGTGTGACCAAATGTTCCATATGGCGTAAGAGTATGTTTGGTGTGTAAGAATAGTGAAGATTAAACTAGATTAAATTTTAATACTTTGTTTGATGAAATTTTTTAAGAGGCTGGATTAGATAGCTCTTATCCAGTCTATGTTTGGATCCTCTTAGAATGGTATTAGGCTATTTGTCACGCCCCGGGGTACGGGAGGTGACGTGGCAATATAATTAAGTTATTTAAGTAGAAATTTAGTTAAAACATGTGTTTAAGAATTAAGAAAGTATTTATTAAAAAGGTGATAGTTTTAAAAACCATTTTTAAAGTGAGCAATTATAATAATTAAACAAATAGAAGTAACAAAATAAACAATGAGGAAAGGAAAATTAAGAGATAAGGAGAAATGAGAATGGGTCCCACTAACCCATATCTTGTGTACACACATAATATTAACAATATTAAATTACAACAATAGTCCAAAATAAAGAAAAGAAAGTTAAAGCTATACACGCCTTGATTTTATAATTTAAATAACCTACTGGGTTCTCCTATTGTTCAAATGTCCTGTTTGTAGACTCTTCTCCGATCCTAAGCTGATATCCACCTAGAAAGGAAAGATTTTAAAACAAATAGAAGGTGAGCGAAAGGCTCAGTAAGACTATATCTTAAAACAGATAAATAATTTAAATAAAACTTCATCTTGGGAAATAAAGTTAAATAAATAAATAAATTTGTTTAAATAGATTTTAATAAAAACAGTTCGTCCATAAAATACCTTTTATCTTTTTCGAGCAAACCATAATATTTACCACCGAAGTGGCCTAACTAGGTTTTGGGACCTGCTCCCAAGGTCGTGCATTATACAACCCGATCTCTGTTATGGCATCATGCTCTAATATATATATATATATATATCTTTCTATAATTATTAAAATCTCTTTTTACCAAGTATTCTTATTTACATATATTATGAGATTTATTATGAAAATCTCCTCAGTCTACTGTTTATAGAGACAGTCAACAAAATCCCTTTTCAAACAATCATTGAAAATATTTTTAATGAAAATCCTTTTTAAGCCAAAATCATTTTAAAACTAGGTTACCAAGAAGAGGGTAGAAGTCCTACCTTAATACTCGTGCTGGTGTCCTATACTGCAATCTTGGTTCCCTACACGTTAGCTTTGCGGAATCACGAACAACCTTAAACGTACAATAACTAAGTCTATCAGTATCTAGCTTGAGGTATCCTATGTTACTAAACTATCTTATGGTGTCCTATTGTGTCATTTAGGTTTATAAAATCATACTGTGTTGTTAAAATATAAATCGGGATTCAAAACGGTGAAAACGAGTGAAAAAAATCACAAAATCTCATCATGTCCGGTCGGTCTGTCAGTCACCCTGGTTCGACCGGCTGAACTGTGTAGTTTGGCCTGTCGGAAAACCAGGTCCGGTAGGCCAAACTTTTTCAGGTTCGGCCTGCCGGTTGTATGAATCCGGCCTGTCGAACATGAATTTTGGCCTGCTGATCTGGAAAAATTTTAGAATTTTTCAAGCATGGGTTTGACCTCCCCAAGCCCAAATCTTCATTCTAACATGTTTTTCTCAATTCTCAGGCATGGTTAACATCAATAGATGATAAAAAAACATCATAAAACACTTTTAAACCAATTTAAACAAGGTTTGGACAAAGATTTTGAAAAATCCCAAAAATAAAGAAAAATAGAGAAAAATAGAAAATCTTGATTTAAATCCGTTTTTGATCAAACAAAGCTTAGATTCTAGTTATTCTAAGTCTTTGTAACTTAGATCAAAAGTTTTGTAGGCTTAGAAAAGCTTAAATTTCAAAATGCAAGAAAAATTAAAAAATCTAGAAAAGTTTACAAATTTTGAAACTAACCTCGAATCAAAGCTTTAAATCGTAGTTGTGGTTGTCAAATCTTGTTCCCAAGCCTTTAATCCACTAACTTGAAGCTTGGAATTGATTTTTGTTTCAAAAATTTTGAGAGGGAAATGAGAGAGAGTGAGAGACCAAGAGAGAGAAAGAGAGAGGATGAGGGAGAGCGAGAATGAGAGAAAGAAAGAGGGAGAGAGAGATTTTATAAAAGAAAAAGAGGGCAGTTTTCAAACAATACCACATCTCGCACGTGGTTTTTCAAAGTGGAATGTATTGGTCATTTGACAAATTGTTTTGTTTCAAAATTTAAAATAACAATTAAAAATAATTAAGAGTGATTTAAAACTCATTAAAATAATCAAAATAGCATCAATTCAGAAATCCCACAAAATGATCAAATTAAGTTTAGAATATTGGTTATGGCACACTAATCTACCATTTTATATACTAATAATATTTAATTAATTTTGGGGGCATTACACTATCCCTTCGTAAAGCGTAAGATTAAACATAACATTTATACATTAAGAAAAATTCTAAGGACTTATTTGCAAAAAGTTATAAACTTTGGGGTCAAACTATAATTTTTAAAAATTGGGGGTGAAATGTAATTTTTATCGGACTTAAATATAATTATCAATAACTTTTTTGTCCTTCCAACTTTAAAAAGTTACACAATTTTTGACATAATGTTTGAAAACCTTTTGCAAAAAAAGAGAGATCCTAATAATACAACACCAAACATTAATTTTGAATCAACAAAAATTTAATCATATCCTTTTCTATCTATTCCAAGCCTTCTAAAACTATTTTATCTAATATTATCCTATTTTATTCACCAAATGAGCCCTTACCATATTTTGTTTAGTAATTGGTTCTTATGGTATTTTGTTTAGTAATGAGTTCTTATGTGTATTGTCTTACGTGTATTGCAGGTATACTTGCAACCAACAAACCAATTGCTAGAAAACAGGTTTGGAGATTCAAAGGGAGGGCCATTTTCCTGCCATAACATCGTTTGGAGGTTGATTTTCTGGTCAATGTTGGTGATCATATCTACGGCTTTATGTCACGAGCTTACTTTCTCCGAAGGTACTCGTGCGGCCTTAGCACAATCTCAATGCTAATTCAGCCTAACTTATCACGCTCTTATCTAGAATAAAAGAGAACTCAAGAGAAGATGGAGAACTTTGAAAGGAATGTGTATTAAGTTAAGAGATCTTTACAAGGCTTTGATTCTTGGATTTCCTTGGATGGTTTACAAATGAGGGGTTGGTCCTATTTATAGGCACCCTCCTAAAGAATGGACAGTCATGATTGCTTTGATTCTACAATTGCTATTTACTCTCTAGAATGTTCTAGCAAAGTGTGGAAATTTTTACAAGCTTGGAGTGTTCTAGAGAATTCTAGACTATTCTATAATGTTCCTAAGTACTCCAAAGTTCTAGAGTGTTCCAGAGAAGTCTTGAATCTTCTAGGCTATTTTGGGTTATTTAGGATGCTTCTGGATTATGGTGGAACCTCTCGGAATGGTGTGGAACGTTGTAGAATACTCCAGACCCTTTTAGAACATTCCTTGGGCCAATTCTACTCTCAAAAACGCCCAAGACAAGTGTGTGGCCTCTTCGTGGCTCAGTGGGGCGTGACATTCTCCCCCATCTATGCTCGTGACGCCCTCGTCGCGTCCCCGTGGTAGTGTTGGATCTTGTCTTTGAACTGCCAAAGTGCCTCTTCAGTTTTCCAACTGGCCTCGGTGTCGGGTAGTCCCTTCCATTTGATAAAGTACTCCCGATAACTTGGCACACCTCATCTTTGAATGACTCGATCCGCTAATATTTTGTCGACTTCCTTGTCAAAGGAGGTGACCACGGCTGTGGGTGCTCGATGGGAGACTCTTCTTGCCGGATCTTCCAAGTCTTCGTTGTATTGTTTGAGCATGCTTACGTGGAAGACTGGATGAATCTTTAGCTTGGGTGGAAGGTGTAGTTTATACGAGACCTTACCTATGCACTTGATTACCTTGAAAGGTCCTTCATACTTGCGTATTAGTCCCTTATGAACCTTCCTGAATGTCTTAAATTACTGTGGCAAAAGTTTTACCAGGACAAGGTCTCCTTCCTTAAACTCTACGTGCCTTCTCTTCTAGTCTGCCCATTTCTTCATGCGTTTTGTTGCCTTGTGCAACGCTGCCCGGGCCAATTCTGCCTGCTCATGCCATGATTTGGCAAACTTGAATGCAGCAAGGCTCTTCCCTTCATAGCGAGTGGCAAGGGAAAGAGGAGTAGTTAGCTGTTGTCCCATGATGATTTCGAAAGGACTCTTGTTGGTGGCCTCACTTTGTTGCAAGTTGTAGGAGAATTGTGCAACATCTAGAAGCTTGGCCCAGTCCCGTTGGTTGGCACTCACATAATGCCGCAAGTAAAGCTCTAATAAAGCGTTGATGCGTTTCGTCTGACCATCGCTTTGCGGATGGAAACTTGTTGAAAAGTTCAAGTCGGACCCTAGCATTTTGAACAACTCCGTCCAAAACCTCCCAGTAAAGCGAGGGTCTCGATCGCTAACAATGCTTGTTGGAATGCCCCATAGCTTGACTACGTTGTGAAGAAATAGCCTAGTTGCTTCCTCTACGGTGCAGTCAGTTGGCACTGCAATGAATGTTGCATACTTGCTAAACCTGTCCACCACGACCATGATGTTTCCACACCCTTCGGACTTCGGAAGGCAGGTGATGAAGTCCATAGAGATGCTTTCCCATGGTCTCTCTAGAATGGGTAGTGGGTCAAGCATGCCCCCTGGTTGCTATTGGACTACCTTATCTTGTTTACAAACAAGGCAAGTCTGTACATATTCCTCGACCCCATCTCGCATATTAGGCCAATAGTAGACAGATTTCAAGAGAGCCAGTGTGTGCTTCATACCTGGGTGGCCTGCCCATAAGGAGTCATGACACTCCTTTATTAAATCTTTCCTCAAGCTGGCCCACTTTGTACGTACATGCGGTTGCCTTTGGCGTAGAGGATGTCATCAGCTAGCCAAAACCTCCGTGTTTTGCCCTCGTTCACCAAGGCGATGATGCTTTGTGCTTGAGGATCCGCCTTTAGTCCCTCCTTGATTTTGCTTACCAGTGGGCTAGTGACTTGGGAAATGCTCGATAATTCTGCCTTTCGGCTTAATGCGTAAGCTACCACGTTCACTTTTCCTAGCTTGTACTCCATGACATAGTCAAACTCGGCCAAGAAGTCTTGCCATCTAGCTTGTTTCGGACTGAGCTTCTTTTGGGTCTGGAAGTAGCTTGTTGCAACGTTGTCGGTCATGATCACAAACT
>CAMOHE010049250.1:0-33917 GCA_946598075.1 Artocarpus hirsutus
AGGTCCCGAAACCCAGCTGGGCCACTACGGTGGTGAGTTATGTATGGTTTGCCCAGGAAAGAAGAGTGGTACCCTTTTGATTGATTAATTCGAATTATTTTGGTGAGATTATATTTTATTTAAATTCGCAGTTGGTTATTTATTTGTTGATCGTACCAGTACATTTTTATATGTTTATTTAATTTACGCAATTTCTTTAAAAAATTGAATAATTTTCTAAATGTAGTCTTACTGAGCCTTTCGCTCACATTTTATCTGTTTTAAAATCTTAACCCTAGGTGGATATCAGCATAGGTTTGGAGAAGAGTCCACCGACCGGACTTACGATCAATAGGAGCATTTGGTAGGCTAATTTACTATTCAAGGCATGTAAGACTATAACTTTTCTTTTACTCTGGACTGTGGTTGTATCATAATATTGTCAGTACTATATGTGTGTGCACAATATGTGGGCTAGTGGGACTTATACGCGTTCCACCCCATAATTAATTATTTTAATGTTATTTCTATTTGTTTAATTGTTATGGTAATTTATTTATTTCTTTAACTTTTCTATTCAAACGATTTTAAAATTATCACATTTTATTTATAAATTTCATTTTAAAACCCTGATTTTTAACCAAATCTTTACTTAATTAACTTAATTGAACCACCACGTCACCTCCCGTACTCCGGGGCGTGACAAGTAAATTTGAGCCCATCACAAAATTATTAGACAAAGTTTCTTGGCAAGAGAAAATCTTAAACTAAGTCAATCAAAACCATTCAGAAGATGAGCAAAAATCAAAATTTGGGAAGGTCAACTGGCGGAGGAAGCAACTTTTGATTAGGCAACTTTCCATCTAAGACTAACCAAGCCATCTTCAATCCCCAACTTGTGTGAATCTCCAAGTGACAATGAATGAACTATACACTTATTGTCAGCCATTAAAACTTCTATAGATTCACAATTATTTCATACTTTGTCATTTAAGTTTTTAGCATTAATTGCTAAATTAAAATTTAACAATAAACCTTGATAACTATGCATTCTAGTTCAACTAGCCCTTCAAATTTAGAAAAATGATCATTTCTCCTTGACATTAATTATATATATATATATATATATATATATAAAACATTCAAAGAACCCTCTAGAGTAGTGTAATCTCATAAATGCCTCCTAAATTATTGATCTTATTTAACTTACTCCCAATCATAAGGACAAGTTGACTTAAAATCAATATTTTAGGGGGAAATTATCACTACTGAAAATTTGAGATTGTACGACTCTCATTTAACGATCTTTTTTCAAAACAGTCGTGATAAAGGAAAAAATGAGAGGAGTTAAGCCTAAAAAGACGAAAATCATCATAGTAGGGAGGGCCCTCTACCACAAAACCGTCGTGGTATGCCTAGCCTTCCATGACAGTTTTTAGAAAAGACCATCGTGATAGATTACTTAAAAGCCCTTTTTCCACCTTGACAACCAAACATGAATCATAAACTCAGCTCTCAAATACACATCTAGAACCCTCTAAAACTGCTGCTACCATCCCTCTCTGCCTCCATCCTCCTTAATCTCCTTCTTAATTGTAAGTTTTTATTAGAAATTGATAAATTGGTGTTAATTTTGTTGTTTATTTATCCATGTTTATTGTATTGTGGATGGATATGATTAATTTATTTTATGATAGGTATGTGTAATTTGTTTTATGATGGATATGATTAATTTGTTTTATGATTAGAATATGATAAGTCTGTGTAATTTGTGAATTTATTTTTAATTGAATTGCTCTTTATTATTTCCCCACCACACCTCAAATTGGCGCCCATTATGAGATTTCATGACAATAAAAAACCGTCGTGAAATCTCGATTTTGCACCATAATAAAGGTTTTCAAGACGGTTGTGTAACATCGTGAAAGTTTTCCATGACGATTTTAAACTGTCGTGGAATTCCTAATCTGTAATAGTGTGTAATTAGTGAATCTTCATTATGTTAGTATTCTAACTCAATTTAAAAAAAAAAAGGGGGTATTTTGAATCTAGGATGATGAAATGAACCATTTTCAAGGTTCGAATGACATATCAAACTATGGTAAATATGTTCAAGGCATTTATAAAGTTAATCCTAAATTTATTTGTAACTTATACTCAACTCACCAGGGTTATCTAACCAAAAACCTTATTGCAACCCATCCACCAGAAGGCACACCTACAGTATTCCTTTCTATAGGATCCACCAAATTGAAATTTGCAGGGTCTTTGTTTGGATCAAAATTCCCAAACCTTGTCCTACAACAAAGAAATTGAATCCATGAAAAGATGGAGAGGATGACTCTCGACGCCAAGAATGCTCGTATCTTGCATGACTAACTCCACACTAGTGTTAAAGGGTAGAAGAGAAACCTTCGTTCCATTGCTCACCATTGTATTGTTTGGCGGGGTCCCTGAATAATTAAAAGGAATTAAAGGACTAGTTGGAAAATCAGGAGTGTAGACTCCATTTGATTGTCCAAAGTAGTGAACTTGGAGGAGAACAGTGCTTGGGAGTAAAAAAGAATCATTATTTACTGAAGCAGCAAACATTGTTCCATTAGGACACTGGCAGGTCATGTTATGCTGGCATGAGCTTGTTCCAAGGCCAAGTGTGAAGAAAAACCACTTGTCGAACCTTCAAGGTACATTAGCCGGGAATCAAGCAGTGGCTAAGCTGCGGAGTCTATTGGCAAATTTCATTGCAAATGAGGTGTCAATAAGAGCTAGTAAGATTGGTTTAAATACTTGAAGTTTGGTGGTTGAGATTGTGGTTTGAGGAGTTTTGGATGGAGATTCATACTCTAAAATACCGGCCACGGTGGAGTTGTCAAAGGTGCCAAGACCGGTTATTTATGGCTAAGCGGTCATGAAAAAGTTAGCATTTGGAAGGGAGGCTTGGTCTTCAAAAGAACATTTGTTGTTTGTCCAGGAGTCAGGAGAATGGTATTTGTGTAAAAGGGTTTAATGTAAATAGCTTTTGCTTCAACAACTCTTAAAGTGTGGTTTGCAATGCTGAAAAAGAGCTTGTCATTTAGTGCTACATTGATTAAGCAGAGAAGATGAGTCTGTCCTGGCTTTACCTTTAGTTTGAATGTATTTGCAGTCATTTAATTATAGTAGTTACATATCCAGTAGAAGCGTCAGTGCCAACAATATATTTCGCATAAAAAAGTTTCAACATGACATATTTGATCTGTTGTTATATATCATATATGCTCTAATGCATAATGTTCTTTTTAAATTCTTAATTTTTTTGTCATAAATTTTTTAGCTTTGGAATTATATGGAAAAGTAAATGTGTTAAATATTATGTGAAAACTTAAACAAATGAACCAATAATGAATCAAATCTTATAATTTGGTATATGTTATACTTTTCTGATGGAATGGTATATGTTATATTTGTGCTAAATGTGGCACCACATGATAAATTAGTATTGAATTGAAAAATAATTTAGTCACAAAAATGCTAGGCTTTGCATCGAAAATCTCTTATATAAGCATTTTTCGCATCATTTGTTGTACCAAAAGTACTTCTCCAGATATCCTATTCTTCACAAGACAACACTAATTTCAAATTGAAGTGCTATTATATGTATACACACTATGCCTTTGGTAGAGCAGTTATACAAGGGACCTGGGAGCCCATTAATAGTATAGGCGTCTGAGACATTTGGGCCTACACCAGTTTGTAAGGCCAGACTAATCACTGCCTCAGGGTCTGCATTCCACCACTCTCCTGCCTATTTTTGCATCTCACATGTTATTGGTAGACGAATTATTAAGAGCGGAAAAGAAATATATTTTTTCTAATAATTTGATATTCATTGTTTACCAAAGATAATGGGAACTTCTTTGTGAGGTTTTGGAAATGGGTAAGGAACACCACGCTTGGGAAAAATGACTATGGGACCATAGACTGTAGATCTTAGCCATAATAAGTGGGCATGCCTGCCGGAACAGGGTTGCTGTCCTATAATGGTGTCATTGTACACATATTTTTGTCCTGTTTGAATAGGACATTGGATCACATATGCAGGCACATCAGCTCACCCTGTTTGAAGCTGCCCGAAGCCATGCCTGTTTCAACATATATATAAATACACACACACAAAATAATAAAAATAAACAAATAAATCATTGGACATTCAAGTAATTAACTATTGTTTTAAACTGAAATGTCATAACTGCTTTCTTGCTCCGATGTGGAGTAATTTATTATATAGAAAGTCAATTGAACAACTAGGATTGAAAGAGATTAACATATAATTGGCACCCACTAAAGAACTCATCACATACTTTTCCATAGCAACAAGAAAAAAGTATTTTAAAGCCCATTCTAGTTTTTTTTTTTTTTTTTTAAAGTGTAGTCTATAATTTCTTGTGGTAATTACTAATAAGGTAGCGACACAGAAAGAAAAATAATATTAATTTTTTTTTTTTCAAATTACGAATGGATGGATATGTTGTTTTGGACATGATTAACCACTTCAATAGTGAGGCGATCGCCCTCCCCAGCAGCAATACAGGGCCCGGGAAATTGCCCATTTTCAGTTATTATGCTCTTAGTGTCGAGTATCGCAATATTTTAAAAGCTGTTAATTGACCGAACAAGCAAATGAAAAAAAAAAGAAGAAGAAAAAGAAGAAGAAGAAGAAAGGAATTCATATTTGCAATAAAATAAGCTTAATATTATAATGCCTAGTTATGCCAGCAAATGCATGCTTGGTAATAACTGCAATGTTGCGAAATAGAAAACAATTTTTCAAGGTTTTGGCTGAAGAACACAGAGAAACACCCATTTTAGTATCTCTCTCTATACTTGTCCTTCAGTTTACATTGATCAGACCTTTGAGAAGGTATATATATTTATATATACAGCTGAGGAAAAAAAAACGGTTGATTAATTAGGTGCAGAAATTGGATATAGCTGTTATATAGTATATGAAAACAGGCAGAAGCTAAATAGTTATTGTAATAAGATGAGTTGTTAGAATAATTTTAGAGTGGTGTCAAAGACATTCAATATATTTTGACCTCCTTTCTTTTCAAGTCAAACTAGATCTTTTTATTAAAACACTTATATTTAATATTCGATTATAGTTCATAAACTCTAGCAAATGTGATTGTGACCTACTTCATCAGGGTTGAATAAATTTGAAAAGATATGAAAATATAATTACGAGTTATATGTTACTTAATTTGGAAATATGTCCGCAGGTAGCAGCAACAAATGTGATATATTTTTTCTTAATTTAAATTTCTAATTTTACTTTGAACCTTAAATTAGGGAAATCCATGGTGCCCCCTTTTCTTTTCTGTTGTCGTACACGAGAGACATAAACGGGTGAGATTGCTTTCATTATAAGAAAAGTAAGGCTTGTTTACTTTTTATCATGTGTTACCTTATAATATCGTTAAAGATATAGAATTTTACACATGCAACATGATAGAGTGTTTTTGTTAACGTAGCAAATAATAATTACTTTTTTTTTCCTCTTTCGAGACAAAAATAAGGTGGATCGTATGTACGCTAGAGAAGGGAGGCATAATTGAGAGGGGGGGAGGGGGGATATTTCTATGTGCCGCTGTTCAATTTTTGGCATTTAAATTCTCACCTACAAAAGTTATCAAAAATTTTAAATATATCCTTACTATCCCTTAATGAATAATTAAAAGATGTAGCCTCGTTTTACAAGTTAAATTATAAACTGTGGCCTTATTCAAAAATTCATATATAACTATATATCTATTTTATAGAATAGTATAAATAACTATGTATCCATTTTATAGAATAGTAAATTTATTTTTTTTCATAGTACCCTATTGAATAAAATTTTTGGCTTTTAATAAGTCTCTCTTATTTGGGATAGGATATCGAATCTATCTAAGTACCCTATTAAGGGGTTTGTAATTAATAACTAACCTTGGCACTCCTCTTTTTAATTCTGCTGCATTTTCTACATAGAATGTCAGACAAGACCATGGGGAAGAGCTCTTCCTAATCAGCCCTTTTGAGAGCAGCTCTTCTATTTCTTGTTTACAGATTTCTAAATGTCTTTTATTCATCTGTATTGGCCTTGCTTTGGTTGGAATCATTGACTCTTTGAAGTCTGATTCATATGACAGTTCTACCATAAGTTTTTTCCTATGCCAAAAAACATTAGGAACTTCAGCATAAACTTCTTTCTCTAGCTTTTCTTTAAATATTTTTATTTTCTCCTAAATTTTAAGGGAGTTTATTTTTTCTTTGACTATTTTGTAGTCAATCTCTTGTTTTAGAGAGAATAAAAAGCTTTCTTTTTCTTCAATTTTTGCCTTGAGATTATTAATCTCATGCCTTGACTTTTGCTCAATAAGCATTTGATTAACTTGTATTTCTTGGATCTTAAAATGGAATTATTTGTTAGAAAAACCTTCCCCAGAAAACAACTTAATAGTCCCTTATCTTTTCAAAAGATTCATTGGAAATTGATGGAAGAATTATGATTATATTCATGTCTTAAAAGAGAAAATAAAAGTTATTTATTTCCAAAGGGACTTCTCTTCTCAAGTCAAGGAATATGTTTCATTGGAAGATTCCCAAAAGGCCTCAAAGTTTATAGAATCGCTAGTAAATAAATCTCTCTTTGCTCAAGATAAGCAACAACTCAAACAATTGATAGATTCGGACAAAGAAGATGAAGACATGGAAGTAGTAAAATCAGACACTGACAATGACGAGTAATGGCAGCCTCCTCTTCATCTAAGTGCTCATCTTGCTAGATACTAGCAAGACCCAAACAAGATTTAATCTTATCTTGCCCTAGAACAGTCCAAAACGTTATAGTTTAGTGTGAAAATTATTGTACTTAAAAGATTCCTTCTTTTCGTAGTTAGCATATGACGATGGGGCCCACTGTATACCCGACAGTTGGCACGTATATTGATCGAATCTTTACCTTCATTCTATTAGTTTATTACTTGTCAAGGCCTTATTATGTGTTCTTCTTTATTATCATAGGCCTTCACTTGTCGACCTTTAATATGAAGACGAAATCTTGCACGGAGTCTATTATGATGGATCCTTTATTGTTGAATGGATCATAGATGGTCTATCAGAATACCAAATATTAAGAGTTAGTAAAAATATAACCATTTATGCTTCTTCTTATAAGATTAAAGGAAATAGTGCTATCGATATTGCAATTATCATTGATATCACAGGATTTATAGAACAATCATAAGGCTGGTTGGATAATTATGTTACCCTAACACAAAAGGCTATAATTTTAAATGCCTCAAAAATAGTAATAAAACAAAAGGTTGAGGGTACCAATGTTGAGATACAACAAGATGTTATAAATACCCTAATTTACACCATCTTGTTACACTTTTTGGCATGACTAGAATCCTTAATGATAAGAGTTAAGATCAACTTCTCAATTTTAAGTGTCCTACTTTGTCTCATTTTAAATAGTACAAAGATGTGTTTTTCTCTAAAGTTCTAACAAGAAAAGACAGTAACAACGATTTCTGGAAAGAAAAATTCATTTTAGCGTTTCCACCCTTGTTTATAGACAAAGTTCGAATAAGAATAAGACAGAAACACAACATTGTGGGAAGAAAGCTATTATATCTATGGCAAGTTGGCTGCTGAAGTAGTATCAAAAGGACTGTCATTATGCAATGACATTAAGCTCAAGAGACAACTTCAAAAAGATAAGCTCTTAGGAAAGAAATCCCTGGGGGATTTCTACGAGCAATTTGGTTACCCTCTAATCAATAACCCTCAAAAGAAAAGTAAAAAATTTGAAAGAAATTATTTCAAAAAATTTAAAAAAGTGAGGGGGGGGGGGGGGGGGGGGGGGGAAGGATAGAGGAAGGAATACAAAAAAAAAACAACATTTTCCTCGAAAGGAAAATAAAAAATAAAAAGCTAAAAATAAAAGTGATAAAAGTTCAGTAATCCCAATTTGTCACAAATGTGGGAAGGTTGGAAATTATGCCAACAAATGCTGGACTAAGGTAAAAACAAATGAATTAGAAATAGACGAAAGTCTTAAAAGGCAACTATTAAAATGTTTTATCATTGAAGATTCTAGTAGTGAAAGTAGTAGTGATGAAGAAATAGAGATAAATAAGATTTCTATACAACAAATGTCTAATGAAGAGGATAATGCTGAAGGAGCATGTAAGTGTAGTCATTAAGATGCCATTCTCAAAATGAATGGATTAAGTTTAAATGTGCTAACTAAGGAAGAAGGTCTTATATTAGATATAATTGATAGAATTGAAAACCCAGAAGAAAAAGGAAAAGCTTTGCAAAAATATATTGTAATAGATAAAGAAGGAACTAGCAAGGACTGAACAAAAGTCCAGAAAAAGCTTAAAGAAAATTCTCAACAATATTATTTTAATGAAATCCTTAAAAGGATAAATGCAAAAAAGAGCGAAAAAGAACCAACCATTCAAGACCTTAAAGCTGAGGTTAACGAGACAAAAAAAGAATTAAAGAAATTAAAAACTAGAGTGCAAACCCTAGAACTTATTAGTTTTAACGAGTTTACAAGAAAATTAGAAGAAGGAGAACAAGAGAATGAAAATGAATTAGAAGGGCTTCTCAATTGATTGGACACCTCTTCTAAAGAAGAAGAAAAATCTATTAATCTATAGATAGAGTTGTATTTCCTAATAAGTTTTAAGAAACGATTTGAAATAGTTTTAAAATCAAATGTTGAGCAGTATCTCAACTTAAATTACAACAGAAGTCGCAATAGTTTTTAAGAATGTTCTAAAGGATATTAAAGAAAATGAAAAGGGAAAAAAATTTATCTCAGTATTTTTCTTATTAAGTAAGTAAGATTAATGTTTAAGAAAATGACATTTAAGAAAAATGAGTGACTAACCGAAAGGGCGGGATGTCACACAAACAATTTGAATATATTAAAATAATGTATTCTTTGACAAGTTTTAAGATTGTTTGTAATTAAATAAGCTTACTAACCTTCTTATCGCTAGGCTGGGAGATGGATATCCACCATGCAAACTTGACCACTTTTGGTTGCCACAGTTGTTCCTATTCATCGCCAAATTTTTCTGTTTATTATAGTTTTTCGCATTAACAATTTTGAAATTAATATATATAATAAATAACTATTAGTAGATATACAATTACCTGAAATCTCTTAGACATGAACCTTTCGTAGCAACGACTCCAATGTTCTTGATTCCTAAGGTTCGGGGGGGGGCGGCCGGCTGGTGGGTTGGCTTTGACATGTGCCTTGTTTGCTGGTCCTGCAAGTGATTTAAAGTGTTCATGGAAGTTGTTCTTCCAATCTTTATAGCACTTGGCTGCCTCCCTATCAGCCACACCATGGAGGATGCCGTCCAGCCTTTCGTAATCCAATGCAAACCAATCTTGTAACACATTCAAGATCATGATAATTACTTTTATTATGTTCTATATAAAATTATGTACTATAAAAATTCTATTCTATAAGGATGAAGTTGAATACATACCAGCAAGTGCTGCTAAATCTATCTCTTACTCTAGGCATTAACATCTTTCCAAGCATTGTAGTATAGCTCACATGCATCTCGAGTGTAGATGCCTACGACACTTTTGAACCATGACCCGAACCATCCAAGAGCCTTCCAATACCACCGGCCTCATCAAATGTGACCAAAACCTTTCTGTACTTTCTTTAATATGCTGCAATCTCATGTCCTTTTTCCTTTCCTCAACTGGTATAATGGCGAGGTGTGGCATCTGGTGCTGTAAACATCAAGAAACATTTTAGATTAAAATTAGTTGACTAAATAAACTTTACAAATTTACAATTGGGTTGAAATATACCAAACTAACAGCATGAAGACACTCTATTTGGGTCAAGTAGAGGTTGTGCTCCCCCTACAGAGCCAGCACATGTAGCAACTTGTCCAAACATATCCAACTATTGTCAAATAAAAGGTTTAATATCATTATTATGTACTGTAATAATTATGTTCCACTAGTATCCTAATTTAGTACTATAAAAACTAGGGCATCTAAACATAATATCTATTCTTCATCATTGCTAATGTCGTGAATGTTGCCACCATCATTAGCATCGTCATCGTCCTTGGAGTCATCATCTTCGACTTCAACGTACTCTTCTAAAGTTTCATCATCCTCTTCTTGCAAATCCAAATCTTCATCTTCTTCGGGAGACTTGTCTTTTAAGATTGAATAAACATTAGATGTGACAGCATATGATGATACATTAGGGAGATTCCACGTTAAGGTGTTAATCTCTAGTCCTTCCACTACTAATTCAACATTTGCAGACTCTGTATCTTGAACCATCGTCACATCATCCACATCTATTTCAGGGAGATCCCATATATGCCGATGTCCAAAGGTTCATTAACTTTCCTATTTGGACCATTAAACAAATCATCTACATAAAACACTTGTTCTGCTTGAGATACAAGTATGAATGGTTCATTCTCGTACCATAAGTCCTAAACAAATATACTTGTTCTATTTTTGTATTGTTGAACTCTCTTCTTTTCTTGATGAGTGTCAAACCACTTACACTAAAAAATAATAACAGCATTGGCATTTATGTACAACAATTGCAGACCCTGTAATATGTTTGATTATCTGGTCCACAAACACAAACATCAAACTCTGTTCACCACAGTCATGATGGCTTTTAACAGAGAAGTGTTAAAATCCACTGCAATCCCAA
Organism: Artocarpus hirsutus; assembly: GCA_946598075.1. NCBI lineage: Eukaryota > Viridiplantae > Streptophyta > Magnoliopsida > Rosales > Moraceae > Artocarpus > Artocarpus hirsutus. Next base: position 10,736 of record CAMOHE010049250.1, read on the forward strand.
GTTTTCAGGGATTAATTACCAACCATATCTCCTTTATAGGAGATAATTTAGTTTCCTTATTTTTCTCTGATTTTGTTAGTCAACTGTCTCCTATTTTATTTCCTTGATTTTAGTGATTTTTTTTCTAATTCTGGTCAGATTTGATTGGCAGACATGTTGCCAACTTATCTATATATAGTGTACATTCTTCTCCTCAAAGGAATAAGAGAAAAAAGAATTATTTCTCCTATATTTCTATATGGTATCAGAGCTGACCTGATTGCCCTCTTCCATGGCTGCCCAAAATTCATCCTCTACCACAGTTGCTCATCCTGACCATGAAATTATTCCCTCATCTAGCCACAATACCACAGAAACCTCACTTCTTCCCATCACTGTACACAAACTTACAGGCCAAAATTACATTCAATGGTCTCAATCAGTTTTGATGTTCATGTATGGCAAAGGGAAGGATGAATACATCCTCGGTGACACAGCAACTCCAAAGAAGGAAGACCCGAATTTCAAAAAATGGAATGCCAAGAACAACATGGTTATGTCTCGGCTCATTAATTCCATGACAGTGGAAATCGGTGAAAATTTCATGTTCTACGAGAGAACAAAGGAGATATGGAATGTAGCAAAGGAGACCTGTTCGGACAAGGAGAATACTTCAGAGCTCTTTGAAATAGAGGGAGCTCTTCATGAACTTCGCCAAGGAGATCTCTCGATAACACAGTACTTCAATGCACTCACTCGTCGATGGCAACAACTTGAAAAGGTTTGAATCATATGAGTAGGACTGCCCTAATGATGCATTACGATACAAGAAGATCATTGAAAAGAAAAGGACCTTCAAGTTCTGATTAGGACTAGATAAGAGCCTTGTCGAAGTGCAGGGTCAAATCTTGGGTACAAAACCTCTTCAATCCATCCGAGAGGCTTTTCTGAAGTACATCGAGAAGAAAGCAGACGGAAAGTGATGCTTGGTTCATCCACCAGTGAGGCGTCTGCCTTGGCAGTCCGTGGGAATCCAAACACCAGCCATGAGAAGAAAGAAAGGCCTAGATGCAAACATTGTCGAAAGCTGGGACACACGAAGGATAAATGCTAGTGGCTCCATGGAAAACCTCCTGACTACAAGCCTAAACAGCAAATCTGAGGGAATGCAGCCACCAAGACTGAGAGCAACCCCTTCACCAAAGAACAGCTCGAGGCCCTCTAGCAACTTTTAACTCAAGCTCATTCACCCCAAAACTCGTCTACTACCATCATAGGCACTGGTTCTCTTGCTCAAAAAGGTAACACCCTCGATGCCTTAGCTGTTCATAAAGAGAAACCTGGTTCATGGATTGTAGATTCAGGTGCATCAGACCATATGACAGGTGATGCAAGCCTTCTTCACAACTTTACTCCTTGCTTACAAGACTTATTTGTTCGAATTGCTAATGGAACCTTCTCTAGAGTTAGAAGCTTCGGTTCTATCTTTCTCACTAGAAATCTTGTTCTCAATTCTGTTCTCTTTGTCCCAAAACTTGATTGCAATCTCTTATCCATTAGTAAATTGACCAAGGACTTGAATTGTATTGCTAAGTTCTCCTCTAAATCTTGTAATTTTCAGGACTCAGAATCAGGGAGGATGATTGGCAATGCTGAAATATGTGCCGGCCTCTATCTTTTATGGAATGAAGGGAGTAAAGAAGGACCACATCAATCCTCCAAGTGTGTTCCCCAAAGTCATATGTCTTCTTCTGTTTCTTGTTTAAATAATAGTACCAGAATGCTATGGCATTACCGTTTAGATCATGCAAATTTTATGTACCTTGCAAAATTGTTTCCATCACTTTTTCACAATAAAAATCCTAAATTATTTCAGTGTGAAGTGTGTCAATTTTCAAAGCTTGTTAGAAGTCCATATCCGATTTTACCATACAAACCTTCACAACCATTTGCATTAATCCATAATGATGTGTGGGGTCCCTCAAGGGTAAAAAACATAACTGGATCACAGTGGTTTATTTCCTTTATTCATGATCATTCCCGAGCCACTTGGATTTTCCTCATGAAAGACAAATCCGAAGTAGTACAAATATTCTAAACTTTCTCCAAAATGATTCACACACAATTTAATTTCAAAATTCAAATTTTGCGAACTGACAATGCTAAGGAATATTTTGCATCTCACCTTGGTAATTATCTTCTTAATATTGGAATAATCCATCAAAGCTCTTGTGTTGACACCCCTCAACAAAATGGCATCGTAGAAAGAAAAAACTGACATTTTTGTTAGAAGTGACTCGATCTCTCCTTTTTGCATACAATGTATCCAAACACTTATGGGGGGAAGCTGTGCTAACCTCTGAATATGTTATCAACCGAATGCCCTCCCGCATTTTAAACTTCAAAATACCCTATGAAACACTTTTTGAACATTTTCCAAGTTGCCCTCTCATCTCTCACATTCAAATGAAAATATTCAGTTGTTCAGCATTTGTGCATATTCACCAAAACCACCGGAGCAAACTTGATCCCAAATCTAAAAAATGCATATTCCTAGGCTATTCTCCTACTCAAAAGGGATATCAATGCTATTCACCTAAATTGGGGCGGTTCTTCATCTCTATGGATGTTACTTTTCATGAAAATCAACCTTATTTTCCCAAATCCAACATTTAGGGGGAGAATGAGCAAGTCAGTGAATGTCAACTTTGGGAAAACCTCCTTGATCATGAACCCGATTTTCTCATTAACCCGCACCCATTACATCAAATCATAGTTCACCAAATTAACCTTCTTCTGAAGAACCAACAATGCCAATATTACAACAAAATCTAGAACCAAATTCTGAGGAAGTCTTGTCTGAAACTCCTTTAATTCAAGAAAAGGAAGGGCCGAGCACACAACAGACGCAAAACCAAGATTCTGAACCAAACTTCAAAGTCCAAGAATTACTAGGTAATACAATTTCTGAACCTAATCAATCTACTAAGGATAGTGATAATGATCTTGGTTGGCCTATTGCTCTAAGGAAGGGTGTGTGAACCTGCACTCGACATCCTCTTTCCAAATTTGTTTCTTATGAGAGATTGTCTCCTAGTTTTTGAGCCTTTACCACTAATCTTGTAGCCACAGAGATTCCTAAGGATATTCATGAGGCCCTGAAACAATTCAAGTGGAAAGCTGCGGTTGAAGAAGAAATAAAAGCACTTGTGAAGAATGACACTTGGGAGGTAATAAACTTACCAAAAGGAAGGAAAACAGTTGGATGCAAGTGGATTTTCACCATCAAGTACAAAGCTGATGGTAGCATTGATAAGTTCAAAGCTAGACTAGTAGCTAAAGGGTTCACATAGTCTTATGGTATAGATTATCAGGAAACATTTGCTCCAGTGGCCAAACTCAACATGGTAAGAATTCTCCTGTCTATTGCTGCTAATCTTGATTGGCCGGTTCATCAACTGGATGTCAAAAACGCCTTCCTCAATGGTGACCTCAAGGAAGAAGTTTATATGGAGATTCCTCCAGGACTTGAAGCCACAACTCCGATATGCGCTATATGCAAGCTAAAGAAGTCACTCTACCGGCTCAAACAATCACCATGAGCTTGGTTCGATAGATTCTCTCAAGCATTGAAGAAATTTGGATACTCCCAGTGTCAAGCAGATCATACCATGTTTCAGCAATGTACTTTAGAAGGTAAAAGGTCAATCCTTATTGTTTATGTTGATGAAATTGTTGTTATAGGCAATAATATACAAGGAATAAATGATCTGAAGAATTTTCTAGCAAAGGAATTTGAAATAAAAGATTTGGGTAGACTAAAGTATTTTTTAGGAATGGAAGTTGCTCAGACTAGTAAGGGTATTTGTGTATCTCAACACAAGTATATATTGGATCTTCTCAAAGAGACAGGAATGCTGGGATGTAAGCCTGCTGATACTCCTATGGACCCTATAAAGAAACTTGGAACAGAACAGGAGAAACCGTCGGTAGATAAAGGAAGATATCAATGCCTGGTAGGTAAACTGATCTATCTTTCACATACTCGACCAGACATTGGATTTCCCGTGAGTGTTGTTAGTCAGTTTATGAACAACCCCAGAGAAGATCATTTAGAAGCTGTGTACAGAATACTCAGATATCTCAAGATGACTCCTGGAAAGGGTCTCTTCTTCAAGAAAAATGAGGATAGGAATGTCAAAGTGTTCACTGATGCAGATTGGGCCGGATCACCTAATGATAGGAGGTCAACCTCTGGATATTGCACCTATGTATGGGGGAACTTAGTGACTTGGAGAAGCAAAAAGCAATCAGTGGTTGCTCGAAGTAGCGCAGAAGCAGAGTTTAGGGCAATGGCTCTTGGGATTTGTGAAGTTATGTGGATACAACGTCTGCTTTCAGAGCTGAAACTATCAGAGGAGAAATCTATAAATGTGTTTTGTGACAACCAGGCAGCCATCAGTATTGCAAAGAATCGTGTCCACCATGATCGCACAAAACACATAGAGATAGATCGGCATTTCATTAAGGAGGAGATTGAATTTGAAGTCATCGCACTCTTGTACACTCCTACTCGCCTTCAAATTGCTGACATTCTCACTAAAGCTCTTCCTCGGACTAGCTTTGATGAGTTGAGTTCCAAGTTGGGTATGATTAACATCTACTACCGAACTTGAGGGGGAGTGTTAAAATCCACTGCAATCCCAAGTTTTCAGGGATTAATTACCAAACATATCTCCTTTATAGGAGATAATTCTGTTTCCTTATTTTTCTCTGATTTTGTTAGTCAACTGTCTCCTATTTTATTTCCTTAATTTTAGTGATTTTTTTTCTAATTCTGGTCAGATTTGATTAGCAGGCATGTTGCCAACTTATCTATATATAGTGTACATTCTTCTCCTCAAAGGAATAAGAGAAAACAGAATTATTTCCCCTATATTTCTATAAGAAGCTTGAACCAAATGAAAGGGAAACCAATTGATCGATTACCTATAATGCATTTTGCTCTCAAAGATTAAACATCTGCCAATTGTAAAGAATTATTAGAAATTAAGAATTTGCAGTCATTGTGGATTTCCAGTCGTACTGTGTATAATTTAAATAAAAAATATACTTTATTATGAAATCATTTTGGGAACTCCTTCGCTTAAAGATCCTTCAATGATCTGGTTCGTCTGCTATCTTCTAACTCCTTCATTTGCTCACTGTTGTATTACGGAATTTGAGTGATCCAATAGTATTTGAGACAACCAAAATTACATGGAAATATAGGGTAATACTTACTCGATGTATTATTGAATTTTTAAGCAGTTGTGTAGTATGTACCAATTGGCTTTATTCTGCAACTAGTTATCTAACGTGATTACAGTCATCTTCCTAATTGGATGAAAATGAGTATCGAAGACAAAAATCTTGTTGTTACCAACTACATCATCATCTACCCAATTTCTCTCAAGTTTGTTGAATCTTGTCTCTATCCGGTTTAAATAAATCAAACAAAACGTCAACGCTTCATTCACAATATATGCTTTGGTAATTGATCCCTCTAGTCATGCACGATTCCTAACATACTTCTTCAATGATCCAAGGAATCGTTCAAACAAATACATCCATCTTAAATGAACTAGACCTCCCTTAATGGCTTCTTTTGGCAAGTGCATTACTAAATGTACCATAATATCAAAAAAGGCCGGTGGGACAATTATTTCTAACTTGCATAAAATAAGTACAATATCCTCTTGTGCTTTCTCTAAATCACTTATCCTCAATGTCCTCGAACATATCAACTGGAAGAAGTTGCTTAATTCTATTATTGCATTAACAATCTCTTTCTTCATGAATGGTCGAATCCTAGTTGACAATAATCACTGCATTATGATATTGATTTTAAACTAGTGATTTTTTTTGTTCCCTTCGATCACCTTTTTCCTCAATTTGAAGCAAACCCATCAGGTAAAAGTATTGATTATAAATACTCACAAAACTTTTTACTGTCATCTAGGGTCAATTTGTACGTAGCATGTGGTTTCATCCAATGATCATCTTCCTTATACAAATGCAACTCCTTACGCACCCCTATGTTTTGCAAGTCGATCCTCGCTTTGTCTGTATCCTTACTTTTTCCATCAATGTGCAAAATTGTGCCTAACAAGCTATCATACACGTTCTTCTCAATATGCATGAAATCTAAGTTGTGATGCTATGACAATGAACTCTAGTAAGGTAATTCCCAAAAAAATACTTTTTTTTGTCTAATTAAGCTTTATTGGATGCCTCTTTAGCTTCTTACCTCTATAATTTTCATGTTTACAAGGCAATCAGGGTACAACATTTGTAGTTGAGCTAATATTTGCTAAATGGATTTTCAGGACAGTGGAGGTAGTTGATCAATCCTACCATCAAACTTTTTGTTATTTCATATCTTATGAGTAATAGGAAGCCATCATCGATGCCCAACAAAACAAGTTTTTCTTGTTATCTGCTTTGACGAGGTTGCATCATTACAGGTAGACATGCCAAATACCCTTGACCACTCTAGCCAGATAAACTACTATGAGTAGGGAAGTCGTTAACTGTCATGAGCAACGCAGCCTGCATTTCGAAAGACCTTTTTAAAGCAACATCACACACAACAATCCCTTCATCCCATAATTCTATTAACTAATCCCCATGAGGCCTTAAAGAACACATCAATATCTTTCCCAAGAGTATTTGGACCAAGAATTAATAAGGTCAACATCTTGTATGGGTCCTTGGTGCATAACTACAAAGGTAAATTATAAGTAGTCATAACCACTAGCCACATACTATATGAGAGACTCATGTTCCCAAAAGGATTGAAACCATCAGCAACTAAACCCAATCAAACATTTCTTGAATCATAGTCAAAATCAGGGTATTTTTCATCAAATTCCTTCCACTATTTACCTCAACTGGATGACGCATTAAGTTTTCATCCTTCAATTGCCTACATTGGTGCCACATCATTTCCTTAGCAGTGTGACAAAAAGCATACAATTGCTTCAATTGGTCCTTTAAAGGAAAGTAACGTCGTACTTTTCACGAAACTTTCTTCCCCTTCTTACTCTTCCAACGACTTGAGTTATGAATGGGACACACTTATAGATCAACATTTTCCTTCCAAAACAAAGCACAATCATACTTACAGACATGAATTGTCTCATAGCTTAGGCCTAATTTACTCAATAACTACTTCAACTCATAACGTGTTTCAGGTAAGTTGTTCCCATCAGGGAATGCTTCTTTTAATAACTTTAACATAGCATCCATGCATTCATTAGGCCACTTATATAGCACTTTTAGGTGCATCAATTTCACTAAGGAATTCAATAATGAATACTTAATGTAACTCGGATGCAATTCCATGAGTTCAGATAAGAGATCCTTGAATTCATCATCCAGGGGATCTTCAATGTTCTCTTCCGTCTTACCCAACATATCATGGTCATCATTAATGCTAGCAACGTCTTCAATGAAGGCAAGCACGTCGTCTACCAGTTCACTTACAACTGAGTCTGTACTTGAAACCGTCTTTGCCTCCTCTACTTCACCATGGTAAATCCATTTTGTGTACGACGTACCAAAACTAAACTGATGTATGTGTGCTTTCACTATTTCAACTGGTTGCATGTCATGATTTTTACACTTCACATAAGGACAACTGATATTTCCAAATGAATTTGCACAATTCTTTCCGACTTCATTAAAAGCAAACAACCCATCCCAATACTCATCTAAAAACCGGTTCCTTAGATATATCCAACTCTTATCAATTGGCATTTCAACTATACACAATAATAGGCACATTGAGTAATATGAACTGGTAAATGTATGTATGTATGTATGTATGCATGCAATTCTATATGAGACGGCCCGCCTTTTCAGGCAGTCACTTTACTTTCATAAACATCATTCTTAAACAGTAATCTTACTTACTTAGTAAGAAAAATACTGAATTATTTTTTTTTTCCTTTCTTTTCTTAAACATTCTTTAAAACATACTTAAAAATTGTTGCGACCTTTGTTGCCATTCAAGTTGAGACCTCGCTCAACATTTGCCTTTAAAACCATTTCAAATCGTTTCTTAAAAATTAATAAGAAACATTTACTAAATCATAGCTTAAACTTCACTTTATAATTTTATAGCACATTCAATACAATGTATCTTAAAACTTTTGAAAACATTTTTCATAAACTCTGATTTTCTTAAAACTTTGAAATCACTATATTAAATAGTGGATAAACATTTCTTTTGAATAGCGAAAACTTACTATGGTGGTATCCATACCTAAAACCTTGCATCCGTCCCCCGCAGCACCCAACTCTTCTAACGGGTCCTACTAGTCACCCATAAATTCCCTACAGCATGAAGAAACTTTTAATGAGCTTTCGTTCAGTAAGTTCAAACATATTCTCACAAATCATTGAAAATATGATTTATGAACTTTTCTCAAAAAAACCTTTCTTTTGAAACATTTCTCATAAAACATTTCTAAAACGTTTCTCATAAACATTTTCATAAAGCATTTCTGTAATGTTTTTTAATAAATGCTTTTCATAAAATATTTAACATAAAATAATCCTTAGATTTCTCTTTATAAACATCATTTATGTTTTCATAAACGCTTAATATAAAACATTTCTTAGAATGTTTTTATAGCATTTAAATATTTCATAGCAAGGAAAACAAGCAAAACTAAAATGCATGTTCCCATTTATGCTCATTTATGAACTTTTGATTATGAATGTCTTCTGAACATTCTTTTTATACTTTAACTTTCCATCTTCGTTTCTTAACTTTCCTTATCTTACTTTAACTGTCTATCCTTGCTCCTTATCTTTCATTATCTTACCTTAACTTTCCATCCTTGTTCCTTATCTTTTTGTATCTTACTTTAGTGTCTGTAGCAACGTTATCGATCATGAGATTATAAACATGATGCTTCCTTTGTGGAAGACTTGAAACCGTCAAACATCAATGTCATGTACCTCATATCTCGGAGGTCAAACTTTAACTTAGCTTTCATTACCTCATAACAAAGAGGCTAGTACGACACTTTCTTTTTATCTTTATGTTACCTTCTTATTAAATTTAGTAAGCACATCCAATGCAATCATATCATATGCAACACACTTGTAAATCATGGCTTGTACTATAAAATCTATTGCATAACGAATGCAAATTATAGCATAACAAATGCAACATAAAACGCAAATACATTTTGCAAATCATAACTTGTTCTCTCAAACTTATTACATAACAAATGCGACGTATTACATAACAAATGCAACTTATAGCATAACAAATGCATCATATAATGCAAACTCATTTTGCAAATCATAACTTGTACACTTTTAAATATTGTGCGTTTCACATGCAACCAAACTTCAATTACATTGAAAATCGTAACTTGAACTTTTAAAAACATTACGCATATCAAAATGCAAATAGACTTTAAACATAACACTTCCAAATTCATTGCAAATCTTGCTTTGAATCTTTAAAACTTTTGCATAATAAATGCAAATATACTTTAAAAACAACTTGCATAACAATTGCAAACACATTTGCAAACATATATATAAGCATTTGAAAACTATTTACTTCATGCTGTAGGTGAGGTCTGAACTTACCCAGACTATGCTCTAGCGTTCTCTATTCCGTTCTTGTCTCATTCCTTTTCCTTCCATTAGTCAACTTCTGTGTCCTAATCATACGACAACCGATTCATCAATTAACTTTCTTTTTATCAATCTACTCGATTGATAATAAAACATAAACATTAAATATTCTTTCCTTTTAACTTGTCTTGTATACTATCCGTTTACCCTTGTTTTTACTTAACCTTGTAACCCATCGACGTCACTTTTCCCTTTAACCTTGTAACCCATCGGGTTACCTTTCATTTACTTAAACATCCCTTATTAAATCTCTTGTCACACATGACGGTTACGTTACTTAACATATTACAGAATATTTTTTGTCTAAGAACGTTATGCTAAATCGAAGTGTTTGATTTCGTTCTAACCGTTTCCTTGATGATGATGATTTTACCTTTAACGGGTTTTTCATCCATTTCTTAACTTAATAAAACTCCTTACTTAACTTTGACATTCCATTACCTACATAATACGAAAAAATTCTCACTAAGAAATATTTCCTAACATCGGGCGTTTTGGACCCGCTTTGGTTATTTTTCATAAAATGACCATTTTGCCCTTAATCACTTTTCCTTTCATTCATTCCTCGACTGAACTTTAAATCCTTAAAACTTAGCATCCACAATCACTTATGGCCTACAACAGTATAGGAAATCAACGTTCCCTAATGAAAACCCAGTTTTCACACAATTTATGGTTTTGGCCTAAAATACAAAAGTATTTGCATTTATGGCCCTAGAACCAAAAATAATCTTTTTAAACTATTAGTCCCCATTTTTCATAAGGAACATTTTTGGTCAAAGTACCATATTCAAAATCCTTTGAAAAAATGACATTTTTGCCCTTTTAAAATTTCTTCTAATTTCAACAAATTCTTGTAAAATTAAAATCTCACAATCGATTGAGATTTTCGATGAACTGTTCATATTGCCTACCAGTTTCGCTAAGATCTACAACTTTTATGTTTTAACTTTCTTGAAATTTCCACGTTTAGAGGGACTTTTTGGCTTATTTTTAAATCTGTTGAGAAAGAACTTTTTCTTTCAATTTAGTCCTTGGGGCATTTTTGTAAAAATCTGTTTTTAATCAACATATCTACCCTTACAAGAGCAATTCCAACCCTTATTTCAATCCTTTTCATGCTAAATCATTATTTTTACAAAATTAGAGCTAAAATTACAAAAATAAAACTTTTTGCAAAAACTACCATTTTGCACCATAAACCAACTTTTCACAACTTCAACATGCCATACATCACATATCCATGAAATTTTATCAAATACATACTCAAGAACCCACATAGGTTCTAAGGAATAAAAATCAAAACAAAAATTGCAAAATTTTAAAACTTACCCAAAATAGCATTTTGTGCTTTTAGCCTTCCAAGGCTCCTTTGAAACTCCTTTCTAGACCCTATTTTTCATGCAAGAACACCTTGAATCACTTTCCTTCCTTAACCCATGAAAAACCTTAAAAAAAGTTAAGGATTTTACCTTAAAAACTTGTTAAAATTCCTTGAACTTTGCCTCTTGAACTTAATTGAGGCTATATCTGCTAAAAATTGGACTTGACAAAAATTTGGGAAGCTCCTCCCATGGTGGCCGTGAGAAATGAGGAAGAAAGAGTGAGATTTTTGGCTAAAATCACATTAAATGCTCACTTATCCAAATGGATAACTCATGGGTAACCAAGTGGGTTACCATGTGGCACAAGCTGATTGGGCCACCTTTCATGGCATGGTGGCCCAATAAAAATCAAATGGGTGTCCACTTTGTGGGGCCCAAAAATTTATACTGTGTAATTTTTCACCATATAGTATTTTTCTTATACTGCCGTGGGAAAATCAGTGCAACAACATATTTCTAGACTGTATTAAATATTTTACTTGCCTCTGGTTTATTTTTGGAGGCCAAACATAACATTTCTTATTCATCTGTATTCTCTAAGCAGTATTATTCCTATACAACTTCAATTTAAACAGTCTAATTTCTATACTGTATGTCCTTAAACAGTCCAATTCTTACATTACATTCTCTAATATTGTACAATTTTTCACGTTATTATACAGTATTTTTTTTAAATTGTATTTTTATCTTACTATAATCCTTAACTTAATGCATTTTTAATATAGTAAAAATGCTCGGGTGTTACACTATACACCTTATTTACTCCAAACCTACAAAGTAAGGCCTTATCCCATTTAGTGTTATAATTTATGTATTGTGTCATTTATTCCACAATGCCCTTTTTCTGTAAAAATTTCGACAACACCTTCCTTTAGTTCTTCCAAGTGTGTTATTGGTGCATACCCAGAGAACAAAGGAATATGTAACTAAACCTCCACCAAAGACGCACAAGAAAATAAATAACAAACACGTAAATTACAATACCAAATTGTCCAAATGGGACAATTCAAGCATCGGTGTTACTACATACCGATCCTCAACCAAGTCTAAGGTAAACTCATGCGAGTATGTGCAAAATAAAAACATAAATTTGTACTCCTATATGTTGTTTTTGTTGTGACTATAAAGTCACATATCAAAACTTACTACCTCCAAAAAAAAAAAGATACAATTTTATTAAATTTTATGCAATCTTATCAAATTTTATGATAATTTTATTGTTCTTATTGTTTTTAAAATAAAATTATAATTTAATAAACATTATTGTTATTATAATTAATTAATTAGCTCATTAATTGTTAATTAAGAATTATTATTTTCTTATTTTTATTTTAAATTTCTAATTAAAAATTACAATTTTTTATTTTTTAATTTATTATTATTAATACATTCAACATTTATTTTATCAATTTTTTAATTGCTATATTGCATTAACAATATCTTTATACCATGTTATCAAATTTTATGATAATTAATCCTTAACAATGATATTATAATTATTAAACTATATTGTTCACTAATTTATAATAATGATTTAGTATATTATTTTACTTTATAGTTAATAATTAGTTCATTAATTGTTAATTAAGAATTATCATTTTCTTATTTTTAATTTTTAAATTGTAATTAAAATTTACATTTTTTTAATTTTTATAATTTATTATTATTATTAATGACTTCAACATTTATTCTTTCAATTTTTTTATTACTATAATGCATATTTTACAATCCCAAAATTCTAATTCTATAAAATCTCAAAAACTCAATTCTACAATAATCCACATTAAAACAATCCATAATTCCAACAAAATCATAATCATAATTCATAATTCAATAATAAATCACAAATTAAATAGCATATTCATAACTCTAAAAATTCAATTCACAACATAATTCTAAAAATATTCAAAATACCAAAAATTTAAAAACTTACATAATCTAAAACCCACTAAGAACAGGGGTTAGAAGACAAGGATGGCTGCGAAAACTTCAATGGTGGATGGTCGAAAAATAACCAAAAACTCAACCAAGAAAAGTTTAGGGATTTCCTAATTTAAGGAGATTTCTATGGTTATTGTTTGATAATAATGAATATATGAATTTCTAGAAGCTTGGGAGAGATTTAAGGCATAATAGGGCGGAGAAAATAGAGAGAAATCACGAAGGAAGAACTCATTGGAAAAAAGGCAAGAAAGGGAGCTCTTGGGTTCATTTATACGTAGACTTTTTGCGATGACATTTTGTCATCGCAAATAATTAAAAAAGTCATCCCAAAAGGTCGTTAAAAAGACATCGTCTCACTTAATCTAGGAAAAAATATTGACAAGGTAATCTTTTGCGACGATGGTTAAAAAATGTCATCGCAAATAATTTTCATTAAAGCGCCTTTTTCTCTGCCAAAATTTTCATGAAAATTAAATTTTCACTTTTTGCAATGCTATATGTCATCACAAATAATTTCACCGCTATTTTGACTGACAGCGTGAGACAACTGTTAACCATTAGTGTTTGTGACAACATGTAGTTGTAAAAATAGCAAATTGTCGTAGCAAGTAAGACCTCTGGAACTATGACTGAGAGTGCAAGACAGCTATAAACCATTGGTATTTTGTCGTCGCAAAAAACTTTGCAATTCTTGCCACGTGTATAGAGTGTTATTGCCACCCGTACACAATGGTATTTGTGACGACTGTCGTCACAAATACCTAGCATATTTTGGCGCCAAATATTCTTGGTGCCAAACCACTAATTGTGATGACACATTATCGCAAATATGAATAGTTATGTGCTTTCTTTTTTGCAATGACATGTCGACACGAATAAGTTTTATATGCGATGACATGTCGTTGCAAAAAATGTTATCAATTGTGACATTTTGTCATTGTAAAAAATGAAATATTTGTGACAACAATTGGAGTAGCAAAAGATGTCGTCACTATAAGGCTCCTTTGTAGTAGTGCATTGCCAGAGTCAGACGAGGAGCAGGCATCTTCATTGAAGTCACCTGAGCAGCAGACATTGTCATTAGATTCGTGCTCATCGGTGGCATTGTTGCCTCCATGAAGAGCACTGCCGCCAGTCCAAGGAGCAGGTCGGTGTCAGCGGAGTCTCACAAAAGAGTAGGGTGAGAGAGATAATGAGATGGAGGGGAAGAGAGAGCATAAGAGAGATGAAGGATACTAACTTTTCAAACAATGGACGCAACAACTATAGTTGAAGTCGCCAGAAACTTTGTTGCATGGCCCAAAAAGTTAATTGAAGTTGTTGAAACACCTAAGACGAGTCAAGAGCCAAACCGCATACCTGAAGACATTGAAGGAAAGAAATGTCCAAATAAGAAAGGTGTTACAAAATCCAAAGAGTTGTAACCCCTCGCACAAAAGCAACCAGTTGAGGATTCCTAATTGTTGTGAATGAACCACTGCTTACATTTGACTTCACCTTACTTCAAAAAGAATTTAAATCAATAGCTTTGTTTGCATAAGCTATCTTCTAGGGCAAATTGATGATTTAGTACTTGATACTGAGATTGATCACTAGCAATGACAAGCCCATTTATGTAAGTGTGTGGATGTTAATTTTATGCTCAACTTTGATAAAATTACAATTACATATACAATAGTATACCTCATGTAATAAATTTATCATTATTTCTTACTCTTTTACATCAAGTAGACTTGTATCTTTATTAAAAATTGGTTTGTCATTGATTTTATTGCAGTTTTTAGTAGAACAGTGTGAACGTGGAAGCATAGCTAATCGATTCTGTTGATGCTTATTGGGTTCCGGCATTGGATCAACACCACGTGCGGCGGCGCACGATGTTCAGCTCTTCCCTGTTTGCCTCTGCCTGGTCTGGTCGGCTTGCAACAAGAGGAGGGACGCCTCAGAGGCAAGAAATGGTTAGTAAACAGGATAAGGACTCTCCGATGCTCAAGGCAGGGGGTGCTCGACATAGGTCGGGAACCAGTTAGGTGGGAACGAGCTTACTTAATAGAATGCAATAAATGCATCCTTATTTATAGGTTACCACTTGGACCGAGTGTTAGGTGGGTTTTGCCCATAACCCAAGTGTCACATCAAGGCATGTCAGGTGGCAAGTGACAAGTGTCATGTCCCTCCGTCGGTGGAAGAGCTCGCATCCGACGGTGAGTTATTGGCCATTTGTTAGCCAGTGATAGCAAGTAGCAGCCTACTTTGACAGAAGAACAGTCCGACCCGAGCTGTAACGGCCTCCTTTACTGATGTCATAGATGTCGTTACATTCATTCCTTATTACTTATAATTATAAAATAAACTATTTGATAAAAAGATAATTTGGCAAAACATACCCAAGATCCATGCATAAACATATTATTATTTTATTATTTTTTTTATATATGCATATCAATATTTAATAACTTAATCTATTATAATAAAATTACTTGGTAATAAACATCTATTAAATAGTTTGCCAATACCCTTGTAAACTGAATTAACTTGTTAAAACATCTTTGAAAAAACTACACTCACAATTCGGCAGGCCAAACTTGTGGATTCGGCAGGCCGAAGTGGTCCGATAGGCCGAAGGTAGACCTTCGGCAGGCCGCCCGAGGCTCTACAAAATGGGGTTTTAAAATCAATAGGATCGGCAGGCCGATACTTGGCAATCGACAAGCTGATTAAATTCTTCGACAGTCCAACCAGTAATGGTCGGTAAGCTGAACTGTAAAAAAAATTTTTGTTTAAAAACCAGTCTTAATGTTTCAAAGATAGAAGGTAAATGATAAATCTATAAAGTTAAAATGTCATAGATTAAATCTTAAAAGTCTAAATAAACATGCTCTAAAAATTATAAAACATAGTTCAAAAATTTTTTTAAAAAAAGGAACTTCTTCCTTGGCATTTTCCGTTTGCAATCATCGTCCTTAGCTCACACGTCCGTCAGTGTCCTCCACCTATTCCATAACTCTCTTACCTTTATCTGCAACATGATGTAAAACTTGATTAAGCTAATGCTTAGTAAGTACATTTGTAAATCTCACAACTTAAAAACATTTTATGAACATCATCATCATCATCATAATAGTGCACTAGGCACAATTTCATATGGAACATATCTTTCATTACATTGATCATATTAAAACTTTATTCATTTTATCTTAAGGGTCCAAGTGTTGCACTATAAACATCATCATCATAGGCACACCGTCATGAGAGGAGAGGGGTAGCTAATCCCAAACCAAACATGACATCATATCATATCATATCATATCATAACTTAACATATCATTGGGTGTGCAACACTTATTTAGGTGATACATATATACATATTTATACTTTCATGCTTCGAAAAACATTATCATCAAAACATGCATAAACTTTCATACCTTAAAAACTTCATAATAATACTTCATGTAAAATCATCATGAGACATCATCATAAAACCATCATGAACATAGATTTCAAACTTTTCATAAACTCATCATGTTGCAGGTGAAAATGTACTTACCTCAATAAGCTTACTTAACCTTAACTTGTAGGTGACGACGCCGCAGTCTCAATGTGCTCACTTCATAATGTGTCCATGTCATACATTCATTAAGCAATAACAATTAACATATGTTTTCAATGGATTAACCACCACAACAAAACATCCATTTCCTTCACACATACATTCATCTCTTAAAACATAAACCTATAACATATTTCATTAATCTTAAAACATTAAAATAAAACTATCAATATAATTTATTTATGACCTATATGAATTCCTAACTTAATAACTCAACATTCACAATCAATTAGAATACTAAATTTGGCAGGAACACAGATAACATATAAACATATCTCCATTATTTTTCATTGGTCATAAAAATCCATTTATTGTCCCAAACAAGTCATGCAACTTACATACCAAATTCTGCCAGCAATAATAACACAGTAACCAGTCCATACTTACATTCATAAAATAAATTATTTAAATCTAAAAATAATTCCATAAAAATGCTACAAATATTAGACACTTAAAATTACTATATAGCCAAAAATTACTTTTAAATAAGATTCTAAACAGTCCAAAAACGTGCATGGGACAACAAAAACAAAACAACTTCCAACGAACTAGGCAGTGAGTTACTTGTCATCATTATTTTCAAACTATTAAAATAAATTTATTTAGACCTCAAAATTCATATGACAACATATTAACATATAATACAGTACCTCCAAAAATTCTCATCACCCAATAAAATCATTTAATTATACAAAAAAAAATCACACAACAAGAGTCTAACAATTTTACCGATAAAGCAGTCTCATAACCTAGTCTTAATAAAAATTCCATATCACATAAAATATTCATCAAATCATTACCAAAATTTCTAGTTCATAACTTAACATATTCATGATCATATCATCCAAATTTTGTGAAAAAAAAATAGCATTCATTTGCATTAAAAACAACACCTATATTTTTGTGTAACATAACTATGCAGCTATAATTTACTATGAGTGACAGAGAGAAAAAAATTCATAACTTTTCATAAAAAAATCTAATGAACATGAAATTTTGAGGATTAGCACATAACACATACATGAATAATATATTAAAAATTTAGAGCAAACAGAAATTCCTAGGCTAAGATATAGCATCTGAATTCAGGGGGAAAAATATATTTCAAAAATACCAAAAAAAAAACAAACCCTTAACTTAATACGAATTTCTTCTCAAAACTCCTTCAAATTCACCCAAAGAAAATTCAATATTTCTTTTAATTGTTTGTAAGAAAAGAGAGGAAAGAAGGAGAAGAAAACATGTAGAGTAGAAAGGAGAGAAAGAGAGAGAGAGCGTGATAGAGAGAAGAAAATTTGTTTTCATGAAAATGAAATATCGTAACAAAAGGAATACTCGTCTCCTTCAAAAATATTTAGAAAAATTTCAACTAAAATGGGCTCAATTGCATGGAGAGTGGAAAGGATTGGGGGAAAGTCATCAATTTTGTCACAATTACCATATTTTACCTTTTTAAAATGGGAAACCTTATCAATTAAGTTCAATCAATCAAAAGTCAAACATTTCATTTCCTTAAATGAGGAAATTACTCCAAAAATATGCTAATCAATAAAAAATCATCATCCAATCATCCAATCATCTCAATCACCAATTTTGGGTGATTTCTGCTGATTGCTCGTCAGCAGCCTTTGGCCTACCGATCACTCAGTGCGGCCTACTGAAGGTTTAGGGTCTGGCCTGCTGATTATACTCATCATCTTGCCGTTTCGTGAAGATCATTCCGGCCTGTCGATCTACCCTAACATACTAGAATTCATCAAAGCATTAATTATCACAAAAATTATAATTAAAAATTGAACATTAATAACATGAACACTTGAGCATATCGATTCCACGTGACCGTCACCTGCCATAACACTTAAAATAAAATAGTTAGCACCATTATATCATATATCACAACACATATCATTTAAGAAATTACTTAACGTCGTTGCACATTTGTCATAAACTGTTACATGGAATTCAGTGGATGTTACACACGCTAGTGCTGAGTCCAAGGAAGTGGCTTGAAGAGGCACAGCCCGAGGGGCCCTGAGAATCACCTCGGACAAGACATCCAATGTAATTGGGGTCAGTTATGAGCTTCACGTTCCTTTGTCGAGCTAGGTGGCTGACCACCTAGAGTTTGTCTCATCGGTGGTGCCGCCAAGCTCACCCTCAACAGTAACCCCCCAGTTCACCTGGTCGGTGTTTGACCGGGTGTACTATGCCGAGTGGGTGAGGTCGGCTTGGAATAGTAGGCCAGGTGATGTTCTGAGACGGTGAGAAACAAAGGGTTGCATGGATTTCTGGGGGACACTTGTCAGTCTGCGATTGACTGCACTGCCTGCCAAGGGTAATGATTGCTCCTCTTTGTTTTTTGCGCCCTGATTTCCTGTTTGAAATGCCTATAAATAGGGCCTCCCTTTCTAAGAATTTTCACACACGATCAGAGTAAATTCCCCTTGTTCCTAAGTTTTAGCTATCGAGCTACAGTTAGCAATTCGAGAACTTCTCATTCCTAGGCTTTTTCGTGTCTGAACAGGTAATTTCCCAAGGAATAAGAGAAAATAAGCGACTTATCAAATTCTAGAATGTTAATATTTCCTAGTCAAAAAGCAACCTTGAAGCCGGTACACCCTCCGTGGAAGTTGATGTCGAGAGCTTTTCCCCGAAACAAGATGGGGCTAATCGATTGGCTGAAATACTAAGGGTCCACTCCCAGACCATCCCCAAGTAGAAGTTCCTTAACCTGCTGCATGGTGGGCGCCCGGTGAGGCCATGTAGGGGCGAGGACCTTTACATCAAAGCAGCAACCGTCGGCACTTTCTAAGTTACCACCCAGGAGCGAGTCGGGCTAGGAGCAATAGCCGATGTTCCTAGCACCTTCGGTCGAAATCCTAAGGAACCTGTCCCCATTGTTGGCACGGTAACTGTCAATATATCCGATGAGGAGGAGAGAAATGAAGAGGCAGGGCTGGTTGAGAGCCCCCTAGAAGATGAGAGGATCAAGGCCATCCGTGTCTGAGGAGTGACCGCCTATCAGATTACTCGGCCAGGGCAGACGTTTGCAGCAGCATACACCAACGCCATGAAGAATCTCGACTAAAAAACCTGTGCGTCGAGTTTGATATCCCAGCCAACGTCATCCTCATCACACCAGAGGAGGGTGACTCTCCTTTGACTTCGCCAAAGGGGTGCATTACCCTATACTTGGAGTTTTTTCAAGCTAGTGTGTGCTTGCTGTTTCACCCTTTCCTTCGCCGGGCATTGAACGATTTGAACATGTGCCCGGCAAAGCTTAACCCAAATAGCTACAGGTCATTGATCAGGATGTACATATTATGTAGGTACTACCAGCATGCCGAGATGCTGTGGGAGGCGTTTAATTAGGTCTACAAGATGAAAAAGCTTCCCTGGTAGTTTGGGCGATACTACGTCACCGGCTTTAGGAAGGACTTCATTTTGGGCAACCCGACTCAGACAAACTCTAGGAGTACGAGTGGTTCTACATCGAGGGTAACTATTTAGCCCAAGCAGGTGAGGCCGTCCGTGAAGATTAGCATGTCCTAAGAACGTTTGAGATCAGGCACATTTGGGGCAAAAGGCCATGGGCATCGAGCCATGTCATTAGGGCAGTCAAAGACCTATTCGAGAAATCAGAGGCAAACAGGCAGCAGTCATTTCTACTCAACAAGGAAATCCTCTCCCTCTACGACTGGGTTAGGGGACCCAATGGAATAAATCCCCTTCAAACACTCGACCTGTTCAGTTAGTCGAGCAGGTAACTATCGCGAGGCAGAGTGCCGACATCCCAAGGCCAAGCACTTTTTGATCCTAGTGGCCAACGAGGGAGCCATCATCATCTAGCTTCGAGGACTCATCGAGTGGCTCCTTCAATGCATGGCCACCCATAGCTGACGAGGACTTCGATGACGTGATTCAGTTCCTTAACCCATCTTGCCAGCTTCGGATCGAAGGTTAGCCTCGAGTTTTTTTTTTTTTTTGGGTGCCGACCTGATTTTGACTTGTCTACTTTTGCTACAGAGATGTCTTCAAGGCCAAGCACAGCTAAAGAGAGTGAGCCTTAATGGAGAGCCTCCGAAACGGGAAGGGCAAGGCCGTGGAGACCAGAAAGAAATGCAAGAGAACTCCGGCGAGGAAGCTTCCACCAGGGCCCGAGCAGCAACCCATAACAGTCCAAGACCCACCATCCCAGCTGATAAGGACCAGGGCTTTGTAGAGTGATACTCCCCCAGCCGACTACGACGTGGTGCACTCCCCAGCAAATACTCCGAGGAGGCAAGCTAACTACCGTAGGAGCATCATCAATCGCCTCGAAGATGCGATTCCTACGGAGGACTTCTTATGGGACCTCCAAAGGGAGAGTTTTGAAGTGTTGGCCGAAGCGACCTTCTGTGCCGCCGCCCAGGTAAACGCTTGATTTCTAACTTTTATTTTTTTCCTCCTTACTGCGTCCTGGGCTAACCAGTTTCAATTTTTTCAGACAAGCGCCCTCGTACATATGACTTATGCCATCGGTTTGAAGAAACTTCACCTCGAGATGGAGAGGCATAAGAAGACATTCCTTAGGTGGAAGGGATTCAAGAAGGAGCTCGGTGAGAAGAACATCGAGCTAGATCAAATCAAGACTTCCCTTGCTTGACCGAAGAGGAGGCAAAGAAGGCGAAAAAGGATGCCGTCCAGGCTAAGGCGGAAGCCAAGGAGGCAAAAAAAACTACCACGTTGCTCAGGAGTTAGCTCGAGGCCTCTCAGGCTAAGAATAAGCAATTTTGGGATGATCTCCCTGGTCGGCTCGCCCAAGCCGTGAAGGAATTCAAGGTGTTCCCAACGTACATCGACTACTACTACTTTGGAATGACCGACCTTCGAGACCATCTAATCAGGCAGCATCCCAAGGTAGCGGGCTTTGATTGGTCTCTTATAGTGGAGCCTGAGCAGGGTGCAGCCCAACAGCTAGCAGAGGAGGTCGCCGAAGTGGACAGCGACGATGACGGGGATGAGCAGGTGCAAGGTGTTGGCGACGTTAGCAAGGACAATGCTGGGGACGAGTCCTAGACTTAGGATGTATTTTTGGTTTTTGTTTTTATACTCGGGCTCACGAGGTGCTCGATTAACTGTGCCTCCCCACTTTTTTCTTTTTAATGAAAAATTTCCAAGTTTGTTGTTTCTCAAATTTTGTATATTTTGTTTTGGATATTTCCAAGTGCGATCTTTCTTAGGTAGAAGTTTTCAAATTATGTAGAGATTCTCAGGAACATAGTTTGACATGTTTCACCAAGTCGATGTGGACTCCAAATAGAGTCAACTAGAGTCAGACTAAGTTGGATGCTCCTGAGGAGATACATTCCCGAACTTAGTTTTCTAAGTTCCTCTTTTGGTCCCATTGCTGCCAATTTTTGACTCGGCGGACAACAAGTTAATCTGAGGTGGGTGTCCCTACGCTTGGCCAGACAGAGCACAACAGCATGTGATATCCCTTTACCCTGTCACCCCCTAGACTTGTTTAAGTTTGAAAGAAACTTGTACAAGTCTGATAGTGGTTGGGCAATGATTATGCTTAGGCGACTTAATTGTGGGCAATCTGCATGCCAACAAACATGGTTGGTTGATGCCTGATCAACCCCCTAGCCCAATTAAGTAAGACGGCTCTCTGTTTTTGGGAGTTATGGCCTGGTCCTCTAGGCTGGAGTTATATGCCCCTTTTTGGGATTCTTTGATTCCTTAAACACATTTACTCAACAGAACAATGTAAGAATTTACATTTTGTTGATGTATTGTATTTACATTCCAGCCTTATATTCAATAGGTCTAGTTACAAAAGAACGTAGCTAGAGGTCAAAAAGTGTTTCTGGCAGAGATCAACAAAAGAATCTTTTGAGTAGCTCGGCATTCCACAGATGACTAAGCAAGTTACCGTCCATGTTGGATAGCTTGTATGTTCTTAGCCGTACAATATTTACGACCTTAAATGGTCCATCCCATTTTGGACCGAATGCTCCCATTTTGGGTTGTGAAACTGTGACTTTCTTGAGCACCAAATCTCCAACTTTAAAGCTCCTCGGTTGGACCCGCTTGTTATACTATCAAACCACAACTTGGTTTCGAGCCGCATTACAGATTGCTGCCTGGTTCCTCTTTTCTTCGAGTAGGTCGAGCTTAGACATCATGACTTTGGCATTTCGGATCTCATCGTAATGCTCGAGCCTAAAGCTCGGTAATCCTACCTCGGCAGGTATGACAGCCTTAGCACCATAAACAAAAAAGAAGGGCATCTCTCTGGTAATAGTTTAGGCAGTCGTTAGGTAGGCCCAAAGTACCTTCGGGAGGTCATCAATCCATGCTCCCTTGAGGCCCTCGAGCTTCTTTTTCTAGTTGTCCTTGATTTTTTTATTGACGGCCTCGACCTGCCCATTGCTCTATGGGTAGCTCAAGAAGGAGAAAACTTTCCTGATACCGAGCTGCTCACATAAACGGAGTAGACTTGTTGCTTCAAATTTTTTTGCGTTGTCAGTCACAATGGTGTGTGGGATCCCAAACCAGCAGATGATGTTTTTCCATA